>QEPC01004474.1:786165-801548 GCA_003113815.1 Sphenodon punctatus
TCTGTGTACTTATTAGATAATCCATTTAGTTCATAGCATTTAGAATAGTTAATAGCAGTTAGATTTAGTGTAGATAGATATATATAACATTAGATTAAAAAAAATAGATTCAAAAACCCCAAATAAAACAAAAAAAACAAATAAAAAACAAAAGAAAACCATATGAAACCCAATAAAAAACCAAAAAACCATATGAAAAACAACAAAAACACCCATAACAACATTTCCCAAATGGCCGAACCGAACGGCCAAACCCGAACCCGGTGAACTAACCGAACTGTCGAACTGAACGGATGAACCAAACCGAACGGCCGAACCCGAACCGCAATCTGTTCACCCATCCCTAATGAGGAACCTCCAGCCATAGCTAATTTTTAATGGACCTCTGTGCAATTCCTGTATGCGGCTCATGGATCCAGTCTCTACCATCAACCATTGAAAGAGTGAACTGAATAAAGGGGGATAGAGATCAGGGCTATAAAATCAAGGTTCCATATCCTTGTACTGTAATAAAAATCTCGCTTTCATTCTTCATCATTGTGACAGGGTAGAGTCCCCATGGGCCACTGGACCTTTAAGAGGACTAGCCCCAGACAGGTTACTAGTACTAGTGGGACTGCAGGTGCTGCAAGAAGCAGAGGAAAGTGCCTACGGGAAAGCAGCTGTGTGAAGGGCAAGGCAGAGCCAGCCCAGAGAGAGTTAAAGCCTGAGCCAAGCTCTGAACTCATTGCAGGCAAGTCTTTCAAGGAGGCAGGAGTTAGTGAGATTTCTGCCTCAACTAGAAGGAAACAAAAGTGTAAACTCTACCTAGAGGTGGTTACCTGGGTTGGAGGGTGGTGTTGCCTGAGTGGACGGTGTGGAGCTAAAGATGTTGGAGCCAGAGGGTTGATACCTGGCTAGAGAGACTGGATACTGGTAGAAACTGTGTGTATAGACTGTGTATAGATTAAAGGGAGTGTGAGCTGATTCCTTGAGTGAAAATGACATTGTGGGGTATACTGGGCCGGCCTCAGACATGTGCGACATGCGCGGTCGCACATGGCTCCGCAGGAGCCAGGGGCCCCACGCCTGAGTCCCAGAGGAGTCTCCCTTGTGCCACCACCTTTCTAATCTGACCTGTCTGAAAAATCTAAATCCAGGCTGGCCCCACTGCTGGCTAAACAGCTCAGTTGTAGCCCCACAGCACTACTGCATTGGGGGGGGGGGGGTAAGAGTTCCCCCTGGCCCCTCCTTTGCAGTGCCGCCGCCGTGGGGCCACAACAGAAAAAAAATTGGAAGGCGGGGCTGCCCCGCCCCTGCCGCTTGCCACTAGTCAGTGTCTCTGTCCCGCTTAGAGTGCAGGAATTCCCCAGCACCTGGCTCCTGATGCTGATCCAGGGGATGGGGGGGAGGGGAGTCCCTGCTCTTCTGCGAATTCTCTTGTGCGTTAGGGTGTCAAGGACAAATTCTTCCCCTTTGCTAGTATGGCTCTCTGCCTCATTGTAGCTGCTCTGCACCCCCATTTCTCTCTATGGGGCGATCACAAAGGGAAGGAGGAGGATCTGCCCATCCTTCTAACAGAGACAGCACTGAACAACCAACCCTACCCCAGCTGAACAGACCACCCCCCCGAGAGCAGGCTTCCTCCTGCCTGCTGCCCCCTCCCTTAGAGGAGGGGGAGAGCACTGCCCCCTCCTTCGCCATGATCGTGGGCAATTGGGCATGTTCCAAAACTGAAGCACCACTACCAGCAGCAAACATCCATCCCCCGATTCCCCCCTCCCCACTGCGGTTCCCCCTCCCTGCAGTGGGCTGGCTCCCTGACCCCTCCCTCCGCAAATATGTATATGTGCTTATTTGCATAAATGGGTGGGGCCTAAATATGAAAATTAGACCCCCTCACCAAGACTTTGCACGTGGCCCCACAAACCCTAGGGCCAGCCCTGGGGGTATAATCCTGCCAGTACTCACACAAGGTGAGCCCTTCCCTGACACAAAGTGGTGGAGAATGCAGGCACCCCTAATGTTGGCTGCTACACCATCTGTGTGAGGGGAGTGGCCCTAGCCAGGGCGAGTCACCTGGGGAGCAAGAGTGGAGGATTGTGCCCAATGCAAGTGTGATACTGTGATCAGCAATAAATTCACTTCAAAGTGAAGAGGAAAGGGCAACCAAGATTATTAGTTTTACAGAGGCGAAAACAAAATGAATCACTCTATAGAAGGGGCTCAGTCTACCTGACAGACAACCCCACTGTTTCTATGTACTCTGCAAATGGGAATCAGAGCAAACAATAATCTATTTTTCTGCTTTTGGTTCCTTTTTAACTCTTCCTCTCTCAACTACAACCCTACATGCTAAGGTATTCAGCGGCTACTTTTAATACTATCCATTCTCTTCCAATACAGCTGACATGTTTCTTGAAATATCAGTTAAGAGTTCCTTGAGCCATGCATTTTTCTACTGCTGTGGATCCAAAACAAGGGAGTAGGGCCAGCCTTAGCATGAGGCAAACCAGGATGACTGCCCTGGGCCACGCTCCTTTTCTACTTCCTGGCCCCCCCCAGTGGCCCCTGTTTTCACCAGGGCAGTATGCAGGCTCCCCATGCCCTCCCAGCAGGGTCACAAACACGACCACCACTAGGGCCCCAACAGGGAAGAGGCCCCACATTTTATCTTCACCCTGGGCCCTGCAAATTCTAAGACCAGCCCTGCAAGAGCTATAATGGGGCAGGCAAAGCCCATAGTTCCTTTTTGGGAAATTGCACTGTACAGTCACTTTACATTGCATAATTTATCAATGGAAAGGACATTCCCCTGGCTTATGTGCGTTCTTAGGGAGCTTTGCCTATGCACTGCCATCAACACCGAGACTATACCTAAGGTTGCTGACTAGAACATTTTAAAATTACTGACAGTTTTTTCCCTGGCAGCATTTTTTTAGCAGCAATGTAAAACAACAGTTTTAAATTGGTGTCATTCAAATTCTTTTACCAGCAGCAATATTTTTTTGTTCAAACTGGCAGCAATACAAAAAAACCCTACCATTCTTACTGACTGTCAGAAAATGTACTCAACCCTGAGTAAAGCCAATCTGCTGTTTTTCAGATAAGGTAAGACACCTAGTCAGTATAGCCCGTTCATCTTAAGCAGCCCAATCTGCTGACACTGTATAAAGCAAGGCCAGGACAGGAAGAATTTAATGTTGTAGCTCATCAAATATTCCTTCTGTGTAACACTTGGTTGAGGGGAACCCTTTCCCTCTCATGGGTTACTTTAAAATTAATACAAGCTCTGTGGGCCGGATAGGAGTTAGGGGTGGGAGCATGCTTAGAATGTACGCTTACAAGACTTAGAAAGAGTATGCTTAGAATGGGAGAAAGATAAAGGAGGGTTCAGATCATGATCCTATGCCATAGATCTATCCCCTACCCTAAAGTGTGCGCCCTTATCTCTGCTCTTCCCCCCCCAGGCTCTTTGACTGTAAACAGATGGACAGCAGCTTTAGGGGGGCCCACAGCAGCCCGCTTCATCCCCAGGCTGGCTGGTCTGTCTGAAGGCAGCCCGCTATATATGAAACCCCAACGTTAGTGCTCTGAAACATTCCAGAGTGCCGCCAGCCAAGTGAGCCAGCCAAACCAGGAGCTGCTGTGCATCTTCTTGGTGGATCCACGCTACAGTTCCTCTCCCAACCAGCCACTTCCCCGGCAACACTATAGAGTTGCTGGTGCCAGTGTAGAGCGTCAGACAATCGCCTGCAACTCTATGATGGGGGGCCACACGGGCGGAATGTGGCATGGGGACCCGTTGGGTCCATTTAAATCCGACCAATGTGGAGCTGGAAACGGGCATATGCAGGGCTGCACTACTGGAGTAACTCTGGGGGCAGGCTGCCCTGTGTGACTGTCCATCTAAAAACATTCATTCTTTCAGAGCTTGAGCTTAGGGGCTGGATGCAGGAATTGGAAGGGTACTAAATAAATTTTAAAAAAAAACAAACTACCCATGTGCTAGATTTGGCCCATGGGCTGCTGGTCCCCCTCCCCTGGTATGTGTACCACTTCCCACCCCAACACACCTCTTTATAAGATACAATGTTCTCTTTTTTATTTAAAAAATAAATAAATCCTTGATTCGCTAAAGCAGTGACACTTTGAGGAGAAAATTTTTTTTTCCTAAAAGTAATCCAGTAAGACATTCTCTAACCAAATAACCCAGTTTACAGTGGGACATCCGCAACACAGCATGTTTTGGGATGGGATAGAAAAGACGACCAAAAAATAGAGCAATGTCCCCTAAACCAGAAGGCAAGGCTGGTGGCACCAAAAAGTGGCTAGGCAAATCCAGGAAATTGTGCCATATCAGAGATCAGGTCAATTTGCTCATTTTCCTACCCAGTCTGTCTTGAGCAACGCAGACACTGTCTGCCTTTCTTCACTTGTGTTTGGAGCAGCAATCCCACTCCAGTGTAATCACTAAGGGTGGGACTATCAGATTAATCCGATAATACCGATAATGGCCAACATCAGATTAATCTGATTATACCAATACTTACCGGCATCAGAATACCAGATTTTTAACATTGTCGGCTTTACTGCATTTTTTACATCACCGCCATTTAACAATGGTCACACTGTTAACAAAAACTGTAAAATCGGCAATAAATCCGGTATACGGCAATCCCCCTGGAGTCCCACCCCTAGTAATCACCTGTCACGCTGTAGGAACTGATCAACCTGTCTCCTCTTCAGGAACTGTCTCCACTGCCCAGAGTTATTGTCTTTCTCTGGGTGGAAGTTGCTGGTTTGAGATTCAGAACTTTCTCTCTCACACACACCACCAGCAATTCTTTAACCTTGCAGTGAAGACAGAACCTTTTTTTCATGACAACATCACAGCTTGTTGCCACGGAAGTCTGACATCACACTACTAGCCTCCGTTCTGACTACAACCATAGGATCACACAGGAGAACAAATGAGCTGGAGTCCCTGTTAAAAAGCACAGATATCTTCTTCCATTCATAGTAAAGACAGCAAAAACAAACAAACAAAAAAAGGGCAGGGTCAAATTTTACTCTGAGTTGCACTACTCCTGTTTAAGTTACTGATGTGAATACTTTTTTTTTTTTTTAGTGCTTCACGGCGTGGGAGGAAAGGAGGGTTAATATTATGTCATCAGTTTGAAAGTTTCCCCAGTACAAAATTCCAACTGTGTTTCTTTTAAAAACTAAACAATTATAGAGGTCCTGCACTATCCAAATAAACTGTCAGATAAACAATAGATAAGTAGCAAGTGCAACTAGGAATAATCATTTTAGCAATATAATCAAGAAAGGAAAGAGAAAGGGAAACCAGCTATGTGCTACATCAGGACAATATTGACACATTCCTTTAAAAAAAAAAATCACATTCCTCAATAGTACAGACTATTGTTCCATTTCTGTAGTAAAACAATATGTATTCGATTTTTACCCAGCAGCAGCTAAGATATTACTATAGTTTAAGTTTAAAGTGCAACACTCATATCTTTTGTTTCATTAATTAACAAACAGATTCTAACAAGAAGCACAGCAGCAAAGAGTGGAGTTTTACAGCACGTGTGAAATTTGCCGAAACCCAATACAATCACTTTAATAGTGATGCTGTGAATTAGATCAGATTTGATCTAGGCTAGTTTGTCTCTGTCAAGAAAAAACTTGCGTATATTAAACTAACTAGAGTCTTTCCAAAGTTGACATGAGAAAATAAAAAGATGATCAGCGTAAAGCCCTCTAATTAGCATGTTACCACTATATTGCTTGTGCAAAAGTCGTGCCTGTTGCTTTTCCCAGAGAACATGTTGCTCTGAGTTCTTGGAGGTTTTTTTAGAAACGCAGAGGATTCTATAAAAGCAACAGATTTTTATCAGCCTGAAATATGAATGAGACAGGGACTGCTTTGCATGCTTGCCTGCTAGGTAATATGTATTATTTGCGTTGACTCATGCAACTTACAAGTACTCTCCTGCTGGAGGGCTTTTTAAAAAAAATGCAGTAAAAATATATTAAAAATAAAAATTACCTTCTTTTGGGTCTGATTCTTTTCCCCCTTTTCTCCCTTCTTTGTTCTTTTTGCCCCTTTCTCCCCCTTTTTTCTTGTTCTCGGACATCCTGCACAGATAAAGTATTTACAGTTCCAGGGAAAAAGCAATCCACACCAGATATAAGTGCCCCAACACTTCTTCAAACTTCACTTGCCAGCTGTAACTTCCGACTGTTCTTATATTGTTTCTGGCACAGACAACACCCACCACTGGGTGGAGAAGTGAAACTTTTTTTAACTATTTACTTTCTGTTCCCCCAGTTCCTGGCACAGATGCTATGGATTTAACCTGGCTGTAGACAGAGGTGTCCTGAAAAAGTAACAGGCAGCCAGCTCCAGTGAACAGAATATGAGTTTGGAGACCAGAGCCAGACTTGCAGGTCCAGCTAAAGAGGGAGAAAAGGTGGTTTTGTCATATTATTATTTTTTTTTTTAAATGCAGTAAAAATATTTTCTAAATTAAAATTACCTTCTTTTGGGTCTGATTCTTTCCCCCTTTTTTTCTCCTGGATCCTGGGGACAGGCAGGGATGTTCTCAATTATATGTTAGAGCACAGAGGTTCCCCAACTGTGGGTCAGGATCTCAAATGGGGTCATGATCCCCAAATGATTTTAATATAATTTTGTATGGTTTTGTTGCTGACTTGGGTCACAGGATTATATTTAAAGCTCAAAATGGGGTCGCACTGGCAAAAAGCCTGGGAGCCACTGAACCATCTTTCTCCCTAATAGCATCTTATCTGGCCCCACATCACTGTACTATCTTAATGCACAATATCCCCAAGAGAGAGAGAAATACTGTACCCACTTTACAGATGGGGAACAGAGGCATAGAGTGATTTACTAAAGAGTCACACAGGATGTCAGCAGCAGAACTAGGAATCTTATCTAAGCTTTATGAATCCCAGGCTAGCAGTATCCTCATCACCACACCATTCTACCTCGATGTAACATGAATCCAACGGTAGCCAGTTAAGTCTGTTTTTATTCATCTGTTTTACACTCCCTGAGAAGCAGAGAAGGAAAGCCAGAATCTAGCACACAGTCCATGCCAGGTTCAGACATTGGCCTATTGTATATGCTGAGGACGTTTCTCAACTGCCATGCCTCAGTTTCCCCATCTGTAAAATGGTAGTGGTGAGGCCCTCCCTTGAGAGGCCCTTTGAGTTCCCCCAGCACATACTGTTTAGAATGATGTGGCAGGAGACTATTGCTGAGATAACTTAACTTTTACCCTAACCCCTGCCTTTCTGAAAAACAAATACTATTAAAGAACATGACAGGATTTCCGAAAATGCTTGGGGTAGTGAGGCACCCCAAACCCATTAACTTTCAAAGAGAGCTGGGCACCCAGCTCCCCGAGGCGTTTTTGAAACTCTCATCTACACCGTGCTGTGTACGTCAACACTTTGCGGGGTGCGCTAGGGAGTGCTGGAAAATGACTTAGACTAGAAATCAGAGTTGCCAAATCTTCCCACTTTATAATCAAGTCTCACAATTTTAGGGATTTCTAAAAAGGTGAAAACCTTGTGATAAAATTATGAGAATTTCACTCTTTAAAAAAAAAAAAAAAAAAAGTAGTAGTAGTTTATATCCCTATGGGAATAGCAAAGTAAAACTTTAAAACAGGAGTGAGGAAACTCAGGCCCGGGGGCCAAAGGCAGCCTATGGCTCGTTTTTACTTATCCCCTTTCCCATTTCTGGATCTAGCCCCTGGATCCAGCTCCTTCCCCGTGCACTGAACGAGTGAGCTCAGGGTAAGACAGCACAAATGAGGGGATGCACACAAGGATAGGGGACAGATTCATGGCGGAGATCCTTAATCTGGAGCCTCTTCTACCGGATCGCACCCCTTAAGAATCTCTACCCCCAACATCTATTAGCTAGTACTAATTTTCAAGATGGCCCCTGGGAGGGAAAAGGTTCCCCATCCCTGCTTAAAACATGACTGCAGTGCACTCTAAAGGCTCATAAGCCAAATGGTAGGAGTGGGACCCAAGGCCTAATTTCGGTTAGAGTTTCCTTTCGGTTTCGGATCCCTGGTTTTTGGAAGTAGCTCGGTTCTCAGATCTCTTTCCCATTGACTTCAATGGGAACATACAGATCCGAAAATCAGGAACCGAGACGGACTGATTTTTGGATCCTTCGGTTTTAAACAGAGACAGCCATTTTGGGGCTGTCTCATTTAAAACCCAAACCGAAAGTCCCACCCCTCCTAAATGGCAATGTCTTGTTATTGTTAAATCTCGTGGCTTTAAATTCCATCCCATGATTTTTTATTACCGACACGATTGTTGAACATCTGGAGCTGACTTACTATAGGGAGAATGCCATTATCCCTGTTGGTGTTTGCCCAGTAAGTCAGATTAACCCCTTTACCTGTTATGAAAACAATCACCAACAGGAATTTTTATGACCACACAGCACGCCCAGTCTTTTTTCATGTGAACCCTGTCATAGCACAGCACCCCCTACCACAATGCTAGGGGGCCAGTTCAGTACTGTCAAATAAGAGAGAGACATTTCCTGATTCCCCAACACCAGCTGAATTCTGAATCCTTAAACATCCTCCCCACCCACCCCCCAATCCATGCACAGATGTAATCCAACCCTTCTTTCCCTTTCCTGGATACCCTACAAAATGAGGGTAAGTAAATTTGAAGGCTCAGGGCCCCAGGCAGATGCCCTTTTTCTCTACAATTCAGGCATCTAATGGTTTAAATTCCAGCAGCATGGCACAAAGCAGAAAGCATCTCTCAACTAAGCAGGCCCTAAGGCACATAGGGCTTTACACGTCAAAAACATCACCTTAACTCCACCCTGAAACTAAGAGCACAAACCCGAGAGCACTGCAACCAGGTGCATAAAACGCTGCCAAAACTCTAATGCATGCTTGTAACCAGCTGCTGCTGCAGTAGCGTCCGGCTCCTGGTTCGCTTCCCGAGCAGATCTAATGTGCTGATCCCAGAATGCACTACAGTAGCCTAATATCCAGGAATCCACCTCTGAAAGCAAATATTATGACCTCCTGGCAAGATGGAGATGCAAAGCAAACAGCCTGTCACCACTGCCGCATGATTATATAAAAGCAGGGACCCATGTTCACTGCATTTTCCCTGTTGGGACCAAGGGGGAAAACACAGCGAATGTGGTTCCCTTCATCTGGCAACCCGACGCTGCTCCCATGCTGCAGGCTCTAGCATTGAGCTGGGGAGCCTCTGGCCCATGGGCCAAATCTCTGACCCACAGCTGTTTTGTTGTCTGTCCCCTTTCCAATTCCTGGATCTGGCCCCATGGATCTAGTCCCTGACCTCAAGGACTGAGGGAGTGCACATGGGGAGAAGAGAGCAGAGATGAAGGCATGTATGTACTCAGGAGTAGTGGGTGGATCCATCATCTGGACCCTCCTTTTACTTCCCCCCTCCTGAGCATATTCCTTCAGCACCCCTTCCCCCAACTCCTATCTGGCTCATAGAGCATGTGCTATTTTTTTTTTTTAAGTGGGCTGCAGAACAGAAAAGATTCTCCATCCTGGCTCCAGTAGTAACAAATGGCAGCACACGCACTTCCTAGATTTTCCTACACTACCATTCTCAGGGCTTAATTTGGGGATGGGGAGCAGGAGCCCTAGCAATTAAATCCAAAGGTTGGGACCAGAGCCCCAAGAAATGTTCCCAGTAGAAGTGTGCACCCTGAAATGTGAAAGACCAGGAAAAGTCCAATATTGGCCATTTCAGAGTTGGAAACAAAAGCCAAAAAATTCCTAGATGGTTTATTTGGATTTCATTAATTATTCCCCTGCCCCACCCTTGCATTGGTCATCATGTCAGGCCAGAGTCCTGTAGGGCTACTGGGCCCTTAAGAGAGTGAGTGCCAGGCTGCACAAAAGCAGCGTAAGCAGGGCTGCAGGTGCTTCAATGGGTGAAGGGCTGTGACTAATCTGACCTGCACTTCTGCAAGGGTATTATTAATTATTATTATTATTTATATAGCACAAGCAATATACCTGGATCTTTACAAATAATAAGATAGCCACTGTCCCTGCCCGAGAGCTTACAATCTAAAGACAGGGGGAGGAAGGGGAGACAGGGAAGGGGGAACAGAGGGAGAGACAAGGGATGCAACATTCATGAGGCTGCGAGAACTCAGGTACACGTTCTTGGCTTGGTTACAGTAAATTGGGAGTTTGCAGATAACAGGTGGGGGAGCTCTGGGGAGCCAAATCCGATGGCGGCTCCATGTAGAAGAGGCTACAAAGATAGCAGGATCTCTGAGGAAGCTCTACGTGAGGAAGGGAATGCCAGTGGGCTTAAGGTAAATCATGGACTCCTGTTGTAGGTGGGGAGAACTAATGGAGAAGATGAACTGAGGCTGGGAGCCTGGTACCAAACCTGAGGGTTTGGTTGGACTGAGGGTGGGGTTTACAGAGACAAAGGGGGCTGCTTGACCTTGAAATCCCTGAGAGACACTGGGACCTGCTGAGAGTGGGGCAGAACATATATAGAAAGAGAGTGTTTTGTGTTTGTGCAAGGATTGTAAGTAAAGAGATTGATAGCTGCTAATTCCCTACTAAAGAGTGATTCATCAGGCTGCACACTGTGAGTTACTCACCCCAGATAGCTTTCACACTGTTACAACTGGTGGAGAATGTGGGCAATCCTAATGCTGGCCATCAAGCCTGCAATAAGAAAAGTGGTATGAACCACAGCAGAAAACGCATACCGGGGTGTGGCAGGGAGAATCACACCCTAGGAAAAATGAAAGAGTGGCAAGTATGACAAGTCAGCTGAGAAAAGCAGCTGGGCAACAGGAAGCACTAGAGTAGACTGGGAGAGGCTCACCTGGGACCAAAGGGCTCGAGCATAGCCAAGGCAGGGGCCTTGGCTGGACCCCGGCTCCATGGGACATCAACAGGAGGACAAAATGGCAATGGGAGGAGTTTGCCCATAGTATTGGAGACAAACGTGCAGCTTGTTGAGTTACATGAAGCCAGAGCTACAGCGTCAAGAGAGGAAACAGGCAGCGTGAGATGGCAGATACCGGTGGGCCCATGTAGGCATTACCCCTATGGCCTGTTATGCCTGTGGGGGGTGGGGACATCTGTGGAAGGTGTTCTCCACTCAAAAGACAAGAAGAGGGCCTTGGACTCAAGGTTATCAGATATGGAGGTTGCATAGATCCTGGGTCCCAGCAAGAAAAGGACCTAAACACTTCTGGGAATGTGGAAAGGAAGGACATAGTTGGAGGACTTGCCCCTCTCAGACATGGGAAAAGGAAAGGACTCTGGAGTGTCGGAGCAGGGTGGGTTATGCGTGAACCAGCCAGAGTGAGATTGCTGCACCTAAGCACTTCTGGAATTGTCAGCAGCAGGAACACTTAAAACTGCTGTCCCAGTAGGAGAGCCCAACAAAGAAGGGAAGACAGGACTAAACACCCACAAGAAAGAGAGGGAAATGGGACCTAAAGGGGAGTAGGGGTAGAAGGGAGGCCTGAAAAGTGAGGCTTTCAAAACGCGCCTCTTCAAAGCACCGCATCTCCAGCCACCACTGCCGGCAATGGGGAGCACATCACTTCAGGCAGCACTAGGGCCATGTAAACACTCCCCGCGCGGCTTTTTTTCTCAACGCGGGGCTCAGGAGGCACTTTTCAGCATCTCGTTTAAAAGTGGTGTAAGACTGTGTGAATTTGGGGCCTAATCTTGATTGACTCAAGGTGGACAAGACTTCACCCTTCTGCAATCATTCGATACAGTAGGATTAAATCACAAGAACTCCTGCTTTATATTCAGCAGTAGAAAGTCAGGCTAAATGCACCGGTCCTCTGTTTCCTGAGGAAAACCAAGGGCCAAGTTTCAGCACTTGTTTCTAGCTGGAGACAAGGGTTCAGTTCCCTGCTCTGACAAGCTCTGGGACAGCACTGACCATTGCACCGCTGGTAGCAGGCTTAAGAGTGTCGTTCACATAAAGCGTGAGGTTTGAGTTATTTACACCAGGGTCAATTACCTCCAGATAAATTAACCCAAACACCCAATGGTCACACAAACCTGTCAGCCCCCAAGTAAATTGCCACAAGCTTACCACAAATCAGCATCACACTTAGTAGGGGGGATTCCGTGCGTCTCATAATTTCTCTTTCCAGATCTTCTACCAGTGCAAGTGGGAGGCAGAAAACTAGCTGTGAGGGGAGCAAGGGATAGCTGGAGAGGAAAACCTCTTACCACAAACCCAGCCCCATAAAACCCTTGCATATGAACACTAATCTGTACGTAAACCTAACTCCAGTGGGGCAACAACCACAAACTGTACCACACCCTACCGCAACTGTACGTGCACTATCTGAATTTTCACCTCCTACCTAGGCCACTGATCAAAATTGGGTATCTTTCTAAAAGCCATGTTTGAATCCAAGCAAGATAATCCACAGCCTGTGTTTTACAGGAGGCAAGGCTAGATGAATGGTCCCCTCTGGCCTTAGACCAGACGTACCCAAACTACAGAGCTCCAAGTGGGGCCACGCCTCCTTCGGATGGGATCATATCCCAATTCAATCTTCCTTGGCGGCCCGTAAGGTAGTTGTGTTTGGAGGGCCCTCGACACTCTGCCCCGGTGAAAACAAGGGCCACTGTGGGGTGCCTGGATAAAGTGGGGCCCATTGCCATATGGTAAGGCAGACCCTGTCCTTTGGTTTGTATTTTGAAGTAACTGTTCATGTGAACAAATATCAGCGTGAGGGTAGTCATTACAGTGCACTGATCACTGTATATCAGGGGCAAGACTGCCGCAGATCTGTTTCGGTTTACACTGTTCATTGGAAGACGACTGAAGTGGAGTAGTTACTTCAATTTAATTCAAAGTAGTTTTCCTCTGTTCATCAGAATGTGGTCCCAGGAATGCCAGATGTTGTCAACAAGCTGACTACAATTAGGAACAATAGTGAATGCTCACAAATTTTTCCTAATGCAGACAAGGCTTTAGAAAGGCAAACATAACCCTTCTCCTGCTTCACCAGTATCACCTCTATCTAGTTTTGCCAGAATGTGGCCAACAAGTGCTTATTAGTTCATAGAACAGGACAAGACTCAAGTTGAAGCCCGAAGGAACCCACATGTAAAAACCCTCAATCCAGTCAAAGGGCAGCTTCATCTATTCCAACTAGCTATTGTTGGATAGGCGGCAGCAGTTGCTCTCTCCATCCCGCACCCAGAACGATCAAGGAAGTCTGAGGGATTAAGTACTGTGCAGACTGGCTAACCACAAACTACTTCATGAATACTCTTACTCTAAAATGGAAGGCATCTGGTTAGAAGATGACCAGATTGCTAGTGTGGTGGCTTTTTCTTTAAATGATGGCTGCATAACAGCTTCTACCACAGATGCTGGCAAAATGCAGAAATCCATTTGAGTGTCACCACTTCTTCCAACTTTTATCATGAGTCTTTCATTATTTAATGACCGCTCCAGCTTCTGGAGGTGAATATGAGAACCTAAAATGTATTAACTCTCAATTTTTAAAACCGATTTTGTGATTTTTTTTTTAGCGCCTGACTAAACATGATTTCTGTTACTCTGTGAAAGCTTAAGAGGGAATAGCTACACCTACTGTATATTCTTATGGAACAGTTTGCTTCATGAGATGCTGCCTTATTCCTTTTTGCTAATGAAACATGTGCACCTCAGGCCTTGGCAACATAAATTAAATTGGTTTAGATTCTGATTTAGGTCACATTCATACGAGCAAAGCAAAATTGATTTTAAAAGTCAAATTAATTTTTCCGGTTTTACTAACTTTGGTATGCTCACACCAGACTTCAAAACAGATTTAGTACTGCTGCAATCTGCCCCCAGCGGTGATGTCATGGAAATGCATGTGACAAGACATACCTCTGCATGCCTTGCACACAAAGTGTTCTGGGATGACATTCATTCATTCCATTTTTACCCCACTGTTCCCTCAAAGGTTATGGGTGGCTTACAAAAATATAAAAACAGTATAAACAAATAAAAAAGAAAAGCAAATATTGATTATTGATTAGTGATACGATGTCAACCACCCCAAGCTGCCAGAGGCAGGGAATAAATGTATAATAAAATAAATAATAAAATAATAATAAATTAAAAGCCCTAAAACCCCATCCACTAACCCTCTCCCTAACCCCTCCACCCCATCCCATCCAACCCTATCCCAGCCCACCAAATGCCTGGCCAAACAAAAACGTTTTGCATCTCTTCCGAAAAGTAAGCTGGTTCAGGCTTAGCCAGATCTCCAAGGAGAAGAGAGTGTTGTAATTGTGGAGCAGCCACCAAGAACGCCTCTCTACGTGGCCTTGTTATACAAACCTCACGGGCAGTTGGTACTCACAAGAGGGCACCCTCGACTGACCTCAGAGGTCACAACAGAACATAAGGGAAAGTCGTGGCACCAAGAACCACCAGAGTGTTCACAGCAGGAGAGGTAGGGATGTGCGAACGGTTCAGAAGTTCGGAGTTCGGACCGAACTCGGTCTGTTCGGACGACTGAATCTAACTTCCGAACCAAACCCAATACTGAACTCTGAAACGACCGAACAGTTTGTTCGTGTTCGGCCACGTTTGGTTGAGTTCAGGCGGGAAAAACGTGACTGGTAGGCCCAGGGATGGGGAGGCAGCTGAGGAGCAGACTTCCTGGTACCGGGGGTGGAGAGGCTTGGAGTAGAAGCCAGCCTGTCCAATCACCTTTCCTTTTCGACTAAGAACACTGGCTTCACAGTCTGCGATTGGCCAGGGGCTAGGCTGCACAGAGCCAAATGAGCTTGCGGTAAGGCGGGAGCAGCAAGTAACAAAACTCTTTGCCCTGTCCCCCTTCCAACACCTTTCTGAGCCAGCCACTGATCATTTCAGCAGCATTTACAGAAGGCTCCCTGACTCCCAGCAGTTTGCTTCCCTCATCCATTCCCAATCCTCCTCCTATTTCACCCATCCAACAGATTGACCTCCCTATTATCATTGTTAGATTATATTAGATAGATTTAGCTGTTATTTTTAAATTTTACCCCTCCCTGTGTTCTGTCTCCCTACCCTCCATTGAATCCATTCCTTTCCCTCTCCCTCCATATTCCATCCCTCATTCCCTTCCCCTGGTTTTTGATTTATTAAAGTAGGATTAGATTGATTTAGGAGTTGTTAGGTAGGATTATAGTTAGCTATTACAGTTAAGTTACAGTTCACCTATAAAGCTCTTCACAACCTCGCTCCCCCCTACCTCTCTGCACTTATCGCCCTCCATACTCCAGCCCGTGCACTTCGCTCCTCCTCTGTCCCTTCTCTCACCCTTCCACGCCTTCCCTGCT
>QEPC01004474.1:825489-851730 GCA_003113815.1 Sphenodon punctatus
AAAGACTTTACAGCCAGGAATGTATATGCAGAGTTTTGCAAAGTAACATAATTCAACTGTTTATAAAATCTGATTAGTTTATCCAATACTTCTGAAGATTGGTACATATAATGTCTTACATAGTAGGTACAGTCCCTCCAAGTTTCATCCAAATATAATGAAAAACAAAAAAGTTACAGTTGAAAATGTATTTTCCATTTAAACCAATGGAAATCAAAAATGAAAGTAAAAATGAAAACGAAATTTTGATATTTATGTAAAAGAAAAGAAAATATTTAAATAACGAAAATGAAAACAAACACCTCTACTCTGTGCAACTGAATAATAAAATTTCTTAAATGGCCCCGCTGTTTGAATTGTTAATCAAACCTATCAGACAATAGGGTTCTGGTTTATTCTTAGGCCCTCTCTTAAAAATAGGGACAATAGTGCTCCCTTCCCAGGAGTCTGGTATTTTACAAGAATTTATTATATTATTGAACCATATAACTAAAATCGGGACCCACCATTCAAGGTCCAACAGATACACCTCAACTTGAACCCCATCAGGCCCTGGTCCCTTAAACGAGGACATGAGTACACTCAATACCAACTCTTGGGTAACCCGGTAGGGCATCATATTTTCTTCTAAGGAAGACTCTGGTTCACCACCTCCAAAGGCATAACATGAAGCAGCAGCAAATTGGGTGGAAAAATACCAGTCCCACTCTTGGGATTAAATATTAACCTCTAAATTCACCTTATAATTACCCAATCCCTTATTAAACATGTACCTAAACTTCTTGGAGTCCTTAGATCTAATGGTCCATTTTATTTCATTCCACTGGGAAATTACAAACTGACGTTTCTTATTCCAAATCAAAGTTTTATACTCCCTCCTGAGCTCACGAAACAAAAACTGATTGATTGTATTCCCTTTTCTTAATTCCTTAAATTTAGATATTACTTCTCTCCAAGCACTCACTATCGAACCACAGGGCTCCTTTGGGAGAGGTGGGTCGCTTCGTCAACCTGGCATGGGAGATGAACAAATAGGAATGAAGAAAATCAAATATTTGTTGACAAAGAGGTAAAACATCTGAGTTAATGCAGAATCGATAACACTTTGTCTAAGCTTCATTAGATCATGACTATGTAACACATCGGTAAAACTAGAGATGGAGTAATTATCTCAAGTTAATTTCTTATTGACTATTATTGGAACAAGTTTGTCACGTAAAAAGGGAGAGTCCTTCGAACCAGGTCTTAAGAACTTATTAGCTGGAAGCCACCAAGGGGCAATGATCATTTTCTGGTTGACACATCACCTGGAAATCCAGGACATCAGTCCAAAAAAAGAAATCTATTATGACATAATCAATCGTACTCAGACCTGTTCTTGACACACATGTAAATGCATCAAAGGATACACTAGAAAAAGCACCGTTAAGCATTCTCAAATTAAGAATGTACAAAGTGCTTAGAGTCTAGTACCAGCATAATTAGACTTACGATATCTTAAGAGAGGAGCCCTTATGACATAAATTTCATTTATCAAAAGAAAGTCCTCATCATCCCTTTGTAGGGAAGGTTATTGAATGGGTGGTGGCTGAGCAGTTTCATGAGTATTTGGAACGGGGTCGATTTTCTTGATCCCTCAAAGTCTAGCTTTCGTCCAGGTTATGGCATGGAGACTTCACTCGTGGCCTTGGTCGACAACCTCTCCTGTGAGTTGGACCAGGGTCGCTCGACCCTGCTGATCCTGTTAGATCTCTCGGCTGCATATCGGTTGCCGATAGCTTGCCGAGCCAGGTTCAAGGTTTTGACTTTAATCTACAAGGCCCTTCAGTCTGGGCCCCCCGTACCTCAGGGACCGCCTCACCCTCCGCGCCCCAGAGCGGCTCCTTCGGTCAGCCGGAGGTGCCTTCTTGGAGGTCCCCCGTGTTAAGCGGGGGGCCACAATGGAGAGGGCATTCTCGGTGGCCGCGCCACGCCTTTGGAACTCCCTTCCGGAGAAAGCTCGCCTGGCCCCAAGTCTTTTGATATTCCGGCGAAGATGTAAAACCTGGTTGTTCGCCCAGGCCTTTGGGGAGGTTGGGTTAATGGGGTTTTATCTCCCCTATCCTATTTTATTTTTTTAAATGTTTTCCCGGGCCCTGTTTTAATACTTTATGTATTTTTGATGTGTTTTAAATGGTTTTCTATGTATTTTATATTTTTTTGTTGGAAGCCGCCCTGAGCTGTTCTCAGGAGGGGTGGGGTATAAATCTAGAAATAAATAAATAAATAAATAAAATTTGATACCGTTGATCATGAGTTATTGGTGACTTGGCTGCAGAACCAGGCAGGGATTAGCAGGACTGTTCTTGAATGGTTCCGCTCTTTCCTGGCTGGGAGAACCCAACGTGTGGTGCTGGGTGAGTTTTCATCTTCCCCCCAGGGCCTCACGTGTGGGGTTCCACAGGGTTCCATTCTATCCCCTCTCTTGTTCAATGTGTATATGCAGCCTTTGGGGGAGCTTCTCAGGGAGTTTGGGGTGAGGTGTCATCAATATGTTGATGATACCCAAATATATCTCTCGTTTTCATCTGACCCAGGTCTGGCAGTCACGGTGCTTACCCGGTGTTTGTCAGCTGTGGGACTGGATGAGGACAAGCGGCCTGAACTTAAATCCTGACGAGATGGAGGTGATGGTTGTGGGGAAAGCCGAGGGAGTGATGGCCCCTATTATTGATGGGGTCCGTTCTCCCTTGATTTCTCAGGTCCAGAGTCTGGGGGTGGTCCTGGACCCGCAGCTCCACCTGGATGTCCAGGTGGTGGCTGTGGTGAAGAGGGAATTTTGCCAGTTACATCTGGTGTGCCGGCTTAGGTCGTATGTCTCTGACTCGGATCTGGCCACAATCATCCATGCTTTTATTACCTCAAGACTGGACTACTGTAACGCACTCTACGTGGGGCTACCCTTTGTGCTGGTTCAGAGACTGCAGCTGGTGCAGAATGCGGCAGCCTGTCTCTTGACTGGGACGGGCCGACACGAGCACATTACACCAGTGCTCCGCTCTCTGCACTGGCTGCAAATAGTCTTCCGGGCCCAAATCAAGGTGTTGGTGTTGACCTTTAAAGCCCTAAAAAGCTTGGACACCACCAACCTGCAGGATCGCCTCACCCTCCGGGCCCTGGATCAACCCTTGTGGTCGACTGGGGGCACCCTCCTTGGGGTCCCTCGGGTTTCCCAGGTGTCTACCATGAGGGGGGAATTCTCTGTGGCTGCACTGCAGCTGTGGAACTCGATCCCGTTGGAGGTCTGCTTGACCACTGACCTCCCCTCTTTCCGCAGACAGTGTAAGACCTGGCTGTTCCACCGGGCCTTTACCGAGGGAGATGGGGTGGGTAGGGGTTGCTTTAATTGTAGTTTTATAGTTGTGTATTTTAATATGTTTTTAAAATGTTAGCCACCACAAGATGCCTGAGGCAGGAGGGGGCGGTGTATAAGTTTTAATATAATTAAATAAATAAATAAATAAAATCATCCCAACTCAAGCTACCCAACCTAGCATTGAAGTCTCCTACAATCACCAATCTAGCTAGTGGAAATTCTGATCTCAAGACCTCAATAGAGGTGTGCGCTAGGGACCGATGTTATTATTCATTTTCGTCCTTCATTTTTGTTATTCAAATATTTTGTTTTCATTTTTGTAACTATCAAAATTTTGTTTTTGCTTTTGTTTTTGCTTTTCATTGGTTTCAACAAAACACATTTCTTTTATTTTTCATTATATTCAGGTAAAATATGGAGGGATTGTGCTTCCAATAAAATGCATTACGTGTATGAAATTTCTGAAGAATTGGATAAAGGAATCCGATTTTCTGAGCAGCTGAATTATGTTATTTTGCAAAAATCTGCATATACATTCCTGACTGTAACTTCTTTGTCTCCCATCTAATATGTATGAAATTTAGCAAGATTATACCCCTTCCCAAGATTACTATCTATGCCAAACTTCAGAAGGATTGGATAAAGGGTCCTGGTGGTATATGCAATTATAAATGTATGTCTGACTGTGACATCTTTGTAGTCCAATCAGTGTACATGAAATTTGGCAGGGATGTATCTCATACCTTCGGGATTATCTTTGCCAAATATCATAAAGATGTAATAAAGGGTCACCATTTTATAAGCCTGCACAGCATATACAGAGAAGGAGCCTATGCCAGGGATTCTCTGATGTGTCACTGTGGCATAAGATCGCATTTGTGATGCAAATTGGCCAGCAGAAATGTCAACCAAATATCCTCGTTTTGTGCTGTGACCACCCCAATATCTGTCCCCCACTTGTTACTGGGAAGTTGGAAGCATCTGTTTAGGAAAGCGCCAATAGAGATTCTCTTATGTCCTCTGTCACAGTGCTGCAGGATGTGATTGTGATGATGGCCAGCCTGGATGTGTAAATCACGTCTCCTGATTTCTGGGATGCTATCCCCAAAGTCCCAGTTATGTTCCTTCTATGCCCACTTCAGGGCTGCCCCCTAAACCTGAAAGAGACATTCCCTGAAGATATCTTCAACACTGCCTAATAAAAGGTCTTTACTCTGAATCACATCCTTCTGCAATCCTAATTTGGTTTTACCAATTATCTGCCTTGGGGCACAATGGGCAGAGGTTTCTTTCTCAGTAACTTTAGGACCACTATTTTTCATGGCATCCGATACGTCTGTCATTGCCAAAACAGTAGGTGAATTTGAATAATTCCCTTGCTCCTCGGAAACATTACTCACAGACCCTATTCTCACCTAAAAATCTAACATTGCAAGATAATCGCTCTTCTCCACAATTCTCAACTTCATTATCAAAGGTAATTAATTCTGAAGAAACAAGATCATGGGCAATTTTGCCCTTGGTTGAGGAATTGCCTCCCTGTAGAAGAGAGAGAGGAACAAGATTCTGATATAGCATCTGGTCAACGATATAACCCAATCTCTCAAACGGAGGCTTGAGTCTGTAGATCATATGAACAACCTGCTCTGACTTGAAGGTGACCATAGTCCTTGCCTTAAAGTAATTATAAAAAAGATATTTCACACATTTGACATCTGAAGTAGAAATTAAATTGAACGTAACCTTTTTGATGAGCCGTAACAGATGTTTAATGCGCTCTGGTTGCTTCAAAATTCCCTTGGGCTTGGAATAATTCAAAAAGGCCAGTTGCGATCGTTTCAATTGAAGATTCCAAGCGACAGCAGAAGACTAGTCACTGGATTTAGATCTATAATAATTGTCCTTCCGGGATTTGTTAAGAATTACAAAAACCCCTGGGTCCTGGACAATAAAATCATGTCTCTGAGCAGCTAGAGTTGAGTATTCACTGGTCTTGCCAGCTGGTAAACTTAATAACTCCTTATTTCTCAGTAGCTAACTCCCACCTAGGGGGCCAAAGATGTGAGATGAGTGAGCACTAAATTTAGACTTAAAATGATTCTCCTTCAATAATAGGGTATTTGAGGTTTTATGGGACCTTAAATCCTGGGCAATACAATCACCTCCCTGAGTCACTGGAATTAAATTTTTGCTACTCATATCAACTTCCAAAGTTGAGTGAGTCATTATTTCTCAGTAGCCCTCTTTCAGCTATGAGGCCGATGGTGTTAGATGGCTCAGCACTGGACTTAAAACTAGAATAAACGTCCATCAGTGGTGAAATGTTGAGAACTTCATGGGCCCCCAAGTCCTGAATAGTGGGTTCAGGGCCATGGTTAGCATAAAATAAATTTTCACTGCTCTTACCATCTACCAAACTCAATGGCTCTACAATTCATGGGGACCCACTATCAACTATGGGGCTGATAGTCCCTTCCTTGACTTAGATTTCCTTAGCTTTGTACTAGATTGATTTAATGATTTTGCAATAACTGAAATAATTTCCAGAAATTCATATGCCTCTTAATACCGAATCTTTCCATGCAACTGGTAATTGGATAGAACAATATAATAGATCACTATTAGCGGCCAAGGGTATAACATCAGCACTGTTGAAATTATTTGTAAATACTGGGGAAAATGCGACTAAGTTAGCTATGGAAGTATTTAACAGTAAGGTGAGATCAAAATTTGTATATGGTGCAGAACTGTGGGCGCCCTTGAATACTTTTAATTTGGACATAGTGCAATCAAAATTTGTCCAGGCCTTAGTTAAGGCCCCCAGAGGTACTCCGTTACCCACTGTTAGATTCGAGTTGTGTCAAAGAAGTTGGTCCTATAGGGCCTGGTCTTCTTCTCTAAAAATGTGGCATAAAATAACTAGAACTGTGGTTACAGGTCTTATTCAATTCATGCTGAAGGACAATTACCAGAATCAGTGGAGTATAAAAATTGAATCTCATCTGAATAAGTCGGGCCTTTCTATTGAATATTTGAATAATAAGGATTCTTATCATATGCGGTCAGAAATACTACTACGTTGGGATGACGTGGACAAGCAAAATGAATTGGCGAAAATCAGGGCCTCTCCACATATAGAGGAATACCTGGCTTTGATCCCAGTTAATGGGGAAATGGCCAGTTATCTAAATTCTAAGATTTCTTTAAGGGGGAAGAGATTGTTCTTGAGTGCACAATTTAATGCCCTCCCCACAAGGGTCCTGGAAGGTCGGATAGAGGGAATCCCGTATCTGGAAAGATTATGTCCTTTTGACTAGCTGGAGGTCAAAACATTAGATCATTTATTTCTAAGGTGTCATCTTTATGATAACCTTAGAGAAACACTTTTGAAGCCTTTTCTGGATAGGTTTTCAGGTAGATCTGATCTTCACATACTAGAACTGGCATTGATGGGTGCAGAACCCGAGTTGACAGTTATAATTATGAAATTTTTAATTTTAGCAATAAATCATCAGCGTGATTTTTTAGAATTTAAATCATCTATGTGTGATATTTACATAGAGCCATGACACTTTTTCAATCATTTTATGATAATTAATGGTTAAGCCTAAATAAGTTTTTAAGGATACATTATAAATTATGGCTTATGGTATATGGAGTATGGATAAGTTTTTTTTAAAAAAATTATTGTATTTATATATTTTCTATTAATTTTGTATTGTCAACATTTTGTACCCTAAGCAATGACCTAAGGTCACGCTGTTAATAAATTTATGGTATGGTATGGTAATACTGAATCTTTTCCTTTGGTCTAACCTTCCAATTTTGATGTTTTTGCATTTCTTATCCTTAAAAGGGTTCCCTCTCTGTCTTTTCTTTCTATCGAGAGGGAATCCCTTCCTCTCCCTTGAGGGCAGGCCAAAGGTTTGATCTCTTCCTTGCTGTTTAGTTAGTACTATATCTCCTTGGTCTCTTCCATCAGTTTCTCACCTAGTTCCTTATCAGTCATAGGTTCACACTTAGAAATCACAAAATCAGACACCAACAAATAACATAACCTTTATATCACTTTTAAGATTATGAAACAATTTGGTGTCCTGATAAATGCCCTCTATCAATTGACTTGTTAAAACATATAGGGCTCCCCAGATTTCCCTAGCTGACTTATTAGATATCCCTGAAGTCACTGAATTGGGCCCATCTTTCAGATCTAGAGAACTTAAATGAATTGGATGATCATTACAAGCAACAAACTCTTTTGTTATTAGATCATCTGAGAAAAACTCCCTAAAGGTTTGACTGAAACTGGGGTATGCTAGGGATTTCTTTAAGTCAACCTAATACTTCTGAGACAGACCTCCTTGGCATGCAACTGCGATTGGGAAGTTTGGGGGACTCCTTTAGACCTATCATATAACACCTCTAAATCCCCCAACGTTTGGGTAGAACTCAAAACATCATCCTCCCCTACCCCCACCACCAAAGATTTGAGAGAAAAATAGTTTGTGAACTTGGATTGATCAGTAAGAGTTATTTTGTTGGGTTCAACACAGCAAATTGCTTGCTGGTACTTCTGATAAGAACAGGCATTACTCAAATTATATACAATCAAACCCCAAAATATTAATAAAACTCAACCCAAGGTACACTCTAAAATTTGACCTTATGTGACGCAAAGCACAAAAAACCCCAAGAGAAACACCAAGAACAAAATAATTTCAAGAAACCACTAAACTGGTTAATTTGCCTTGCTCATTCTCAGAGTATAGGTAGACAAACCCTGATTCCTATTATAAAGAGAATAAAGACCGGAAAACGATCCACAGAAGTAGACCCCGAAAGACCAAATAGTAAAAATAATAATTCATCAACAGAATAATGAGGAGTCTTAATCCTGGTCAGGAGGAAACCATACCGGGAACTGCAGTCCTCAAGAGTAGAGGATCTACTCAAACTATACACTGTCCTTCAAAAAGAAGGGGCCAGATAACCTTGCCCTAAAATACACTGTAATTGGCCAGTACTATAGACCCCCTAGGCATCCCAGGGCTCTCCTCAAGGGCCTATCTTAAGGACTACGCCCCTCTGCAAAGTACCATGATTTTTGTCAGCCCCGCCGGCTGGAAGTGAAAGGGCAGGTCCAATTCCAAATGCAAAGTGGCCCCCGGAAAACTGACCATTACCTCTAGCCTAGTACTTGCTGCGATGGGAGGGAGGGCGTGGCACACAGTCCAGCAGGTGAAAGGAGAGGAGACAGCCCTAAGGGGAAATCAATCAAAGGCAGCAACCCCAGCAGGGAACCAGCACAACTCAGTGACGCTTTCCCAACAAACCCACTCTTCCCTCCACCTTGCCCTAATAATATACAGGTCTATCAGCTAATAGGCTAATAGGGGGACACTGAGCATAGCTTCTCCTGTTTTACTCCCAGGGGGGTTGAAGTGCCAAGTTAGTCCACCAGAGACAGTTTCCCTCCAAGGAGCACAGACAGTAGCCGCTAGCCTCCCAGACCTCCTTTCGGCATGGGATTGGCAGCGTGGCCACAGGCCATGGTCTGGGAGATAAATCCTACTGGCCGGAAGGGTGGCAGGCAAGCTGGTTGGGAGTCTGCATTGTCCCTCGAGGTGATCACGTGGTCAGGTGGTGCTAGAATTTCCCTCCAGGGGGAAGTCTCGTGGGGGGGGGGGGAGGGTCAAGCCCTCCAAACGCTTATTGCGGGCAGCAACCCCGCCAGGACAAAAAGGGCAAGTGCCCGATGTTGCTCTCCCCTGCCGGTCAGCCCTCACTGATGGTGCTGCTGAAGAGGGTACTTCCACAGCCTTTCCAGGAGGAAAGCATCACAGAGGTAGGGCTCCCTGTTCCTCCCTGCCACTGAACAGCCACCAAACAGCCAGAGCCCTTTGGTCATCATCCTTCGGGCGGCACCCAAGGCCGCCACCCAGGGCCACTGCCCCAGGCAGCTTACAATCCTTTAGTACCTGGGAGTGTCCCACACTGCCGGAGTCCTCTCTGGATTTAGCCAAGACTCCACCAGAGCAGTCAAGGAAGGTAACTGAATTGCTAGTTTGTTCCCAGATGAAGGTTCAGGGTCCTTGTGTATCAGAGCCCCATGCACTCCAGGGAGCTCCTTGGCCTCCTGTTCAAGTTAAAGATTTCATTCTTTGGTATGTGTGGGTTTTGTACTTTGTCCCTGATTTTATTGGGTTTTTTCTTTCTGTGCTGATTTATTTGCTTGGCTGTGGCTGGCAAACCCTTGTTACTTGGGTCTTAGGTTCTGGCTGTGCTGCCCACGGTTGTGTTTTGGGGTTTGGTTTTGTGGACTCTGTTTCTGTGTGCATTGTTGGGGTGCCCCTGGTTGGGTCACTTGGGGAGGTGGTTCTAAGGGTTTTTCTTCACTGATTTTGTTGGTCTTGCCTGGGCTGGCATTGGCTCTTGCTGCCTCAAGGTCTTAGGTTCTAGGGTTGGTTTTGTGGGTTCTCTGTGTACAAATTGGGGTGCCCCTGGCTGGGTCACTTGGGGAGGTGGTTCTAAGGGTTTTTCTTCACTGATTATGTTGGTCTTGCAGGCTGGCATTGGCTCTTGCTGCTTCAAGGCCTTGGGTTCTGGGGTTGGTTTGCTTGGTTAAGACCTTGAAGCAACAAGAGTCAACCAGCCAGAACCTAAGCATAGAGCTCAGTGCTTATAGGTTCTGTCCAGTGTTTTTGTTTTGAGGTTTGTGACACGCTAGGCCGGCGCTATTATATGGAGTGCCTTGTCTTCTTCAGTTGCTCAACCTGCTGCTGAGTGAGTGATATTTCTTTTTTGTTCTTTCCTAGGTTGGATCTCATCATTGGACCTTGTTGTGGACTCCAACAGCCAGGCTCTTCTCAAGCCTTGCCACAAGGATGGTTAGTTTGTGCAGAACTTCCCCACCCTGCAGGCATCAGCTCATTCGGGGGTTGGCCTCCTTCCCCCGTTGCCCCACCCCTGTATCACCCAGTAGCCACAGCTCCACCTGCCTCGTCTCTTTTAGGGTTTCTCCTTGTCTGGGGGCTGTGCACCTCTCCTTGGTCTTACCATCTTCCTCCCCTCCCCATCCCCCTTTTTCCCTCACCCGGGGGCCACCTCTCTTTTGTCCCTTGCCCGGTGGGACTGCACTCACACCTTTTCATCCACCCTTCAATGGTCTATCCCCCACCACTTTCTCCCATTCTTTCTTTTCACTGCGTCATCCACAATGACTGGCCCTGGAATGAGAAATAGGGAAAAGGGTCCGAGTGGTCCTGGAAGGAGGGGTAGGACACTGCCCACCAGTGAGGCCAGTACTTCTGCCCCTGTGGTACCATCTGTGCTGCCCAAGCAAACCAATTCTGGACACCTGGTGAAGCCAAAGCCAAGACTGGTAGCGGAGGAGACGTTCTTCTCCTCGTTGAAGTTGTCTGCCAGTGGCAAGATAAAGGATCCTTCTTCCTCTGTCACAGCGCAAGCAACCTGTCCCTCTTTTGCACTGCTGCTGCCGATGCCCAGTGTGCGGTTGCGCCTGCACCCATCCCCATGCATCCTGATGCATCCACCGCTGACCCATTCCATCACCCTACAACCACACATGCTAGCACAGCACCACCAGCCATTCCACCCATGCCCCACACTGGCACACATCACAGCGCACCTGCTCAGAGCCCCTCCACCACTAGCATACACCCTACCGCGCCACCGGCAACCATCACCCCTTCCACCCATAGTGTCACAGCCACCACTACAACTGTGACTTTCCCTTCCCCCAAAGTTTCTGTTCTGATGCCAGGGACCCACACAAAGTGCATCACATTGCCTGTGTGGGCCCACTTCACGCTTCTCGAAGGGGATGTCAGAAGTGCAGTGTGCTCGCACTGCTATGCCATGGTTAGTCAGGGGAGAAATGCCCAGCGTCTTGCCACCACTAGCTTGCAGACCCCCTTGGAGAGGCACCACGGGCAACTTGTGGGTGCTGGTGAGTCCGGGTCCAAGCAGAAACATGGGGCCAGTGCAGCTGCAGAGGGTGAGGAGGAGGAACTCTCTGGAACTGCTAACCCAATGTTGTCGGATGCCAGCACCCACCCTGTGCCCCCCCAAAAGAAGTAGTCTTCTTTGAGGAGCACTGTTTCCTCGCAAACCTCATGGCACCTTCCACCACACCCACAGCCCACTCTAGCTGAGTTCATGGAACTCAGCTAGAGCCCTTCCAGCCCACTCACCCTTGAGCTGCTGCTGACACCAGGGCAATTGGGGAATGATTGCTTTGGATGAGCTGCCATTTGGGTTGGTTAAGGGAATTGGCTTTAAGCACATGGTTCAGGTTGTCGAACCCAGATACAGTGCCGCCTCCAGGAACACTTCAGCATGAAGGTTGTCCCTATACAGGATGGTGACTTCGCCAAGGCCCAGGGTTCTGTAGTTCATTTTACCACAGACCTGTGGACTAGCACTAGCACAGACCACATGTACCTGTCCCTGAATGCGCACTGGTGGCAGCTGCCACCACTGTCCCCCTCCAGCGCAGCGGGCAGCAGCAGTGCAGGCCTGGTGTTTACTGGTAAGTGCCAATGGCCCCTGTTGTGTGCCAAGGTGCTTGGCGATCGACACACGGCAGGGGTTATCCTTGACACTGTGAATGGCATGCTGGACCAGTGGGTGTGCAAGCCAGATTCAGGTGTCAAGGTCGGTTTCTTTGTCACTGACAATGCCACATATATTATAAAGGCCATGCGTGATGGTTCCCTCCGCCACATTAGCTGCAGCGCACACATCCTGAACCTGGTGGTGAAGGATGGAATGGCTGCAACTGATGGATTGCTGGAGCTACTGTGGGAGGTATGGAAGGTCACTAGCCATTTTCATCGGTCTGTCACAGCTACCATGGCATTAAGAAGAATGCAGGNCTGGTAAGTGCCAATGGCCCCTGTTGTGTGCCAAGGTGCTTGGCGATCGACACACGGCAGGGGTTATCCTTGACACTGTGAATGGCATGCTGGACCAGTGGGTGTGCAAGCCAGATTCAGGTGTCAAGGTCGGTTTCTTTGTCACTGACAATGCCACATATATTATAAAGGCCATGCGTGATGGTTCCCTCCGCCACATTAGCTGCAGCGCACACATCCTGAACCTGGTGGTGAAGGATGGAATGGCTGCAACTGATGGATTGCTGGAGCTACTGTGGGAGGTATGGAAGGTCACTAGCCATTTTCATCGGTCTGTCACAGCTACCATGGCATTAAGAAGAATGCAGGAGAAGATGAGTGCTCTGGAGCATCGCGTGGAACAGGATGTCACCATCCGCTGGAACTCAATGTTTCACATGCTGGAGCGCATGCCGGAGCAGAGAGATGTTCCTTCACCACTTCACCCAGCAGGAGGATATTGGAGGTGAGCTGGCCCGGGACAACTGGATGGACATGAAGGAGATGATGGAGGTCCTGCAGCCGTTCTACCTGGCTACCAACGATCTGAGCATGGAGTGGGCGACGCTCACCCAGGTGATCCCACTCTTCAAGATCCTGGATAGACATGTCTGAATGTTCCTGTCGCGTGGAGACCCACGTGACCCGACAGTGAAACTGGCAAAGAATTTGATGGAGGAGCTGTGTGCCTGCCACGAGCAATTGGAGGAACAAAAAGACGCCTACGCCCTTGCCACACTTCTGGAGCCCGATGTCAAGAGTACCATCTCTTCAGATGCTCCCCTCTGCACACACATCAGAGGTGTTCTTTTACGAGAGGTAAGAGGTTTGGCCACCGCAACCAAGGAGCAGAAAGCCCTGGCAGCGACACCATCAGTTCCATCAGAGGGTGACACAGCGTTGGCCACCTCGAGCCTGTGGTGCCAGGAAGTGGGAGCCCAGGTGGCAGAGTTAGAGGAGGACTCATTGAATCTTGATACCCCAGATCTTGTTGACAGTTATGCCACACATTATCTGCAAGAGCTGGCAAGCGATCCCAAATCTGACCCCATGGCTTACTGGTGCAAGAAGCTGAATGTCTGGACACCTCTTGCAAGGCTTGCTTTCTGCTAAGTGTCATGCCCTCCAATGAGTGTGCCATCCGAGCGTGTTTTCAGCATTGCCGGAGACATTGTGAGCCCCCATCACTCCCACACAGACCCCAGGAGGGTTCAGCAGCTAGTCTTCTTCAAGACCAATCTGCCCCTTCTTGGCTTCCTTGAGGATGTCCCAATCAATTTCTCTTGAATTGAATTCTCAAATTCTTGATTTTTGAATTCTTGAATTTTTCACCAATTGATGGGTGACTCCGCAGAAGAAGTGACCTTTCGCACCACCACTTGATGTGAGTGACCGTGTTAAGCAGCACAGCCATGTCTTGGTGAAGAGGTTCAGCTGCACCATCAGAGCTGCAGAAGAGACCGAGAGTCAGATGTTAGATGCTGGAACTGAAGAACAGGTCTAGGAAGCCACCTCTCCATGGGACAAGCGGACTACAAGACATCGATGGCCCTCCCTGGACTCCCACAGTCGTTCCCATTCCACATGTGCTGTACCAGGTGGCATCAGAGTCTACCAGTCACTCACATCCTTTAGGGGACAGTTAGTACATCATCCATACTCCCCTCCCCATCAAGTTTGTAGAATTACAAACCCAAGTGCTCGCAGAGCACCACATCCAGCTTGAATGGTCTATGGGGCTGTTTGCAGACCTGCACTTGCGGGAGAAGCCCCACAGCAAGGAGGACTGGGATAATGACATTGGATGCTGATCCTCCTCCGATTCTCCTCCATCTATTGATTGATAGGTACCCAATCTATCTAATCAGTCGCATCAAAATCTTGTACCCTATCTAATCTATCGAATCACTCACATTGAAGTCGTGTACCCACCCAGTCTAATCTATCAAATCACTCACATTGAAGTCGTGTACCCACCCAGTCTAATCTATCGAATCACTCACATTGAAGTCATGTACCCACACCAATCTATCGAATCAATCGTATCAAAGTCTTATAAAGGAGCAGGTTGGGGACACCTGTCACCTATTGGCCAGGCCTCTCCCCACCCCCAAGAAGAGGTGCAGGTGGCACTGGGAGGGTGGAACCTCTTCTTGGGGACGGGGAGGCCCACACCTCATTCTCCTGCACAGTGCACACATTATATAGAGCCTTCCCCAGAGCTAGAGAGCATTCTTTCAAGGCTCCCCTTACTCCCCTTCTTTCTTTGCAGATGTTAAAGGTTAGCGGGTGCCTATGCCCTTAAGAAGATGTACTGTACAGTATGCTGACCTCTCATTGGGGGCAATGAGCCCCTAGCCACATTCCCCTGGCTGCGGCACATGATGCTTGGAGGGCCTTCCCCAAAGCATCCTCCTTTCAGGGCTCCCCTCCTCTTCTTTCTTAATCTTTGGAGGTGTCAAAGGCAGGTTGGGGGAACTGGCCAGCCCCCCCCACCCCCAAGAAGAGGTGCAGTGGGCACTGGGAGGGTGGAACCTCTTCTTGGGGGTGGAGAGGGGCCTGGCCTGACTCTCATCATAATGAACTGTGGAAACAGAGAGCGGAGCAAGAACTAGGGCAGCACGCAGCAGCAGCCTGGCAGGAAGGAAGGATTTGCTTTTGAGGAAGACTAGTCAGGTTAACTTCAGCTATGAGAGAGACTGAGATGTGAGTCCAGGCGAGAATGTACAGCAGAGCAGAGACATAGCAGTAGCAGCACTGCACACCACAGCATGAGGTGGAAGACAACAAGGAGCCACCTTCCCCTGTTCCACGCCGAGACCGATCTTCCCCTTCCTTGTGTACACACACCCCCCGCAAAAAAACCCCACTTTCCCCTCCTATTCCTTCTCTTTTTTATCATTTTCCTCCCTGTCATCTTTTCTGCTTCAGCTTGTTGCAGGACATGCGGGAGGCGAGCTGGCTAACTCAGTCCTTCCTGCAGTCCGCCAAGCCAGAAGGTCCCAAAGCAGTCCCTTCAGAAGACTGGATTACAGGGGGGGGCTCTGAGGGCACAAAAAGCGAGGAATCAAGGGTTCAGGATAAACGTAAGTGTGAAAAAAATGAACTATTCTTTTCTCATATGTTTTGGTTTGCTAACCTCTCTTCTTTGGCCCATCCAACATTCTAGGATTGTGGCTGCTCAGATGAATGAACAAAACATTAACAATGGCCCTTTGAAATGAACAGGTTTGGTTTTTCACTGACTTCAATGGGAAAATCTTCTCACTGAAATCAATAGGGGGAAATACAATCTGATTCTGATATGATTCAAATACGATTATATTGAATACAATGCCAATTTTTATCCGATTCCGACTTCCAATACCATTTCCCATCCCTAGTTACTTTATCAGGGTGACTTGATTCACATCTGCTCAAACTGTAGGTATGAAATTGGCTATGGCTAAACTCCATTGCAACAGGAACTAAAAGTAACCAGCTACATCAAACAGGATCAGTGGGAAAATTGTGCACATGGGCCAAGTATGTCCAGTATACAATAAAACCCTAAACTATAAATCAATGTGCATCTCAAAATGAGTTTGCACTAATCCGACAGGCCAGAAGCAATAAATGCTGCGTAAAAGAGTAAAAGAAAATCCTTTTCAATCAATAAACATTTCTGGCGGGACCCACCTGTCTCTGACTGCATCAAATGCAAGTTCCTCAGGCAGCTCTACCTCTCAGATTGCATTTGTTCTTGCTTCCCTCCTATGCACTATGCTCATTCTACTCCTCTGGGCCTGGAGCCACACTCAAAGCCCTGCCCTCCAAGTACATTCATGCTTGACTTTGGGCATTTATACACAAGATGCTACCATGCAGGTACACCCAGTGGACACATATGGTAGCACCTGTGTAAAAGGGGGGGGGGCTCCCGTGACTCACCCATCCCCACCTACCTCCACCCATCCCCGTGCACAGAGCAACCTGAAAAATCCCACGTTGCACCATGTGGTGGCATGGGTGCCCAGCAGATGGATGGGTGTGCACTCGGTGTGCACATCTGTGGCCATTTAAACTCTCCCCCACCCACTGGAAGTGCATGTGCACTCCTCAAAGTGCACATGGACCTGGACCCCCACCCGTCCGTTTAAAAATGGCCTTTCAAACTCACTTCTTCCAGTAATATTTCCTCTTGTCTCCTCAACACCCTCCACTTTGTCTTTTCTCGGCTCTGTGTCTTGTCTTCTCTGATCTATATAATGGCTCAGTCCTTCCTCGTACAAGTAGCTCCCATTCAATCCAGCGGGATCATTTGCCTGTGATGTTATAAATTTGCCGGATCAGGCACTTAAATTATTCATTGGCGAGAATGCGCCAAACAGCCTGAAGCTTTGCCGGCATTAAACTTTTCTTGTTCACAAGCCATTGGGTAATTTCAGACGTTACGAAATCGCCATTCACCACAGTGGATCCCGTGTAGTGACGGTGAGTCCGTGAACATCTGTTTGCTCCTGGCCAGATGTTCACCACAGTGAACACCCGGCCGGGATCAAGTTGACTACGGTTCTGGAGGTGAGGCCAGTCTCTCCTCCAGAATCGTGGTTAGCTTCACCACGATCCGTGATGGGCCAAAAGTAACGTCAGTCACCTTGGTCCGTCATGGATCATGGCCCCGACCACGGTATGGGATCGGGCACAGCAGCCACATTGGCCACTGCACCCACCCGTCTCCCCGAGGGCGGGCGGGCGGCCGTGGGAGCATGGGGGGGCGGGGCTGTGCGGCTGCACGTCACACCACGCAGCCCCGTTCTCTCTGAGATTCCCCGGTGTGATGGAGCCAGAATGTCTAAAGGACAGCCGGCTTCATCATGGACCGGGATCTGAGAGAGGATCTGAGAGAGAGATCCTCTCTCAGATCTGAGACTGGGATCTGAGAGAGATCCCGGTCCAGGATTCAGCGTGGCGGGCCAAACGGCCTGTCACGTCTGAAATTACCCATTGGTTTCTTACTTAAGGTATACACAAGCAATAGGAACAGGTGTGAGGGGAACAGGGGCTCACCCCCTGCACCACACAGAGTTGGCAATGAGTGAAGAAGGGGCTTCATAATGAACCTGAAATGGAGGAGGGTGATGGGCAAGAACAAGGTTGGATCCCGAATAGCACAGTTTGTTTGTATGACCATACAGGGACCAATGTGTTGGGGGTCCCGAAAGGGGCTCCCCAACTATGAATAAACCTGAAATGACAACTTGAATGTGAGAAGCACTGCTGTAAAATACAGGCCTGAAGAGCCTCAAATGCAGGGTGCCCTGGCCTGTGGAGGACAACGCAGGAGCAGGCTCTCAAGACTTGGGCCCCATGAGGAATCTAGAAGTAACGATATGCATGCAACACATGGCTCCTCAATGCAGGGAGCCCCATCACCTGGACAGGCTGGGATGTTTAACTGAACACCAAAATAAATTACAAAAACATTTCCCTTTCTCTAATGTTCGGACATGCAGCAAATGTTTCTTGGGGGGGTGGGGGGCACCATCATCTCGCACAGGGCCCCAGCTTCCCTAAATCTGGCCCTGAGTGAGCGACTATGGCAGATATTGGAATGAGCCCGGGAGTGTCATTATCGGGGTAAAAGGGGGCTTTGAGAGGAGAGGGTGCTGGTGGGCTTTACTGAGAAGCTGCAGTTCTTAGGACAGGGTCCCTGAAGCAACTGGCGTTGGGGAATGTTATTTAGAGTACATGGGATGGGGGTAGCAAAGATGGGTGTGATACCTTGGCCCATTTTGTCTTCTCCAGCGTTCTATCCACTCCCGTCAGCCTTGGAGCCTAGCATGTCCCACCCACAAATTTCCAACACTGCACTGGCCCCTTCATGCACCGTCTCCGCCCCACACCTGGGACCCTCGAGGCACCAGTCGTTGCTGCCACCTCTGCCTAGGAGGTCCTCCTCAACATCATCTGGGAGCCGATAGGGGAACAGAGGACACAGAGGCAGACACCACAGCAGCCACTGCTGGCCAGGAAGAGTAATTACAAAAGGATGCTTGCTCAGCACCTGTTAGTTGGCCAAATGCCAAGATTCCTGCAGAGCTACAACATGTCACACCAGCATTCGCAAACAAAAAACAAAACAAAACAAAACTGTGGCTTCCATTTAATGAGGGGCTGAATTGTTTGTGCAAATATGATTAAGTCTGCACACACACACACACACACACACCTGCATAAATAAATAAATGCACAAGCATTCACAAGGTAACCCCTACATAGGTGACGTGACCCCCTATATCATGTTCTCCCTACCTCCGCCACACCTGCCCACAAAACACTCTGCGCAGCAGAGCCCATAGGGGTAGAATCAGAATCGTGGGGAATGGTTCGCTAGCCCTGGTCTATTTTATTGTGGAGGCGGCTCACAATTTTAAAAAAAACATATAAAAACCCGCTTAAACCAATAAAATCCCATTAAGACACAAGGATTAGCAAGCATGGCACCTCTGGAACACGATTCTGTAGGTTGAGTTAAATGTTCTAAAGAAAGGCAATTGTCATCGGTTCAATTCCAAAGGATTTTTCTTTAAATAAGGGAACATTTCCGAATAACATGACCTCTCATCAAATCTTACTCGCTTTCCATTTCCAATCAATCCAGATATCTCACAAAAAATAACTTTTGAGATATTTCAGCATTTCTATTTCCAGTAAAAAATGCCCAGACATTCAGAAATGCAGGGAAAAGAAGCTGGAAAGAGCCCATCCGTAAAGTATGTCATACTTTTTAATGCCATTTTAAACTCAGTCCTGCCCCCAGTCGCACTCCTAGAGACCTCTCTCCAAGAAGTGTCACAAATCAGGTCCCCCTCCCCACCGCACACTAGTAATGCAGAACCCCATTTATCGTAAGTAAGGAATACCTCTCTCAATACCTTTCTCGTAGTGTTCATTCTGACAACAAAACAATCTCCTTCCGGTTCATTAGATACTTGCGCTAAATCAGTTACGTTTAGATAGTCTTTCCGAGGAAAGATTTCTAGCAAAGTGGACTCAAATCCCCTATGGTATTCTCCCCACCCCCCGGTGATAAATTCTCTCTCTTTCATTGTTTCCTAGTCAGGGAAATTACTCGGCCATCTTGTCCTTTTTAAAATTAACCTAGCTAATAACATCCCTGTCTTATCCCCCTGTCCATAACCCTTTTGTTTAACATAATAAAGTGTTTGTTGTCCTTTTTGTGCTATAATGAAATTACAATGACCTTCTTTGATATTCATTTTACCCTTAATAATCAGAGATCTAGTTAACAGAACCCCTCGTTCCATCTGCTCTGTCTCTAGTCTGCTTGGGACCGAAATAGCCAGCTTTGCTTTTGCTTCTTTAAGGATATACTGCTAAGCAAGCAACACCAATCGAGCAGGTTTACCCTTACGGTTTCCCTAAGCAGAGAGCAGTTAGCGTAAGTAGTGAAGTTAATAATTTCCATAAATGATTTAGATCTTGCTCCTACTGGGCAAAATTCATCTTGCGCTGAGGGCCAGTCAAGGCTTGTGTGTCACTTAACTTCCTCAAAACAGTACTTAAATAGTGGGGAAACCTTGTGTTGAGCAAATTTCAACCACTTAAGCTCAAGGAGAAGTCATGCCCTTTGATTCCAAGAGAACTAGAATCCCTGGCACCTAGCACCCCATCAATTATAGGAATACAGTAGAGGTTTCCATATTAATTGCAACTAACCAAGACCATTTTTACACGGATGGGGGTGGGGGAATGGGTGTTCTGGCACAGTGGGTGGTGGTGGGTGTGTATCCCTTTACACGGACACACACACACACACACACACCCCTCCACCCATGGGGCCTCCTCTAGTTTTCCGGAGGGCTCCATGGGTGGAGGTGGGTGATCGGTGGAGGTGGGTGTAGCGCAGGAGCGCGCACCCCCACCCATCCCTCGCGGTGTTCGCACGGACGAACACCAAGCGAACACCTATCCCCCACCCACCATCGGCCATTTACACGGACGCCCCTCCCCCCAGTGCACACCCGCCCGAACACCAAGTGGTGGGGGGGTGCATCCATATTAAAACAGCCTTAGTAAATGAGCTCTCTCCCTTTCTGCCACTGTTTGTACTCAAGATGTAGTCCAAGTCCAACCATCACATAAAACATCAAGCATTCCGCTACATTCAGGGAACCTTAGCTCCGCCATCTGTCTTTCTACTTTCCCACTTTTCCGCCAGCACAGCGTTCAGTTATTTGCTAGTATTACTACTACTACAACCCAGAGACCACAAACAAAATCCAGGCCCCATTATTGCATTGAAAAGGAATGCACTGAAAAACAGTTAGCATTAAGCAGAAAGCATCTGTGAGATTCTTGGAGATGGGGAACTTACCGCAAAGAAATGTTCAGCAGCCTGTGATAATACTACGTGGAAAGTCTGTACCATGTCATCCATACCGCTCGCTACTTGGTGGGGAAACTATTCCCTCCTGGAGGCCATTTTGAAAATGAGCAGAACTAAAGACGGGCGTTACAGATTCGGATTAATCCATACCCAAACCACAAACATGCCTGTTGTAGTTTGGTTTAAAATCTATTTTAATTTTTTTTTAAATGGCACATGCACAGGGGCCATTTTTCACACGTGCTGACCAGAAACCCTTTTCCAAATGGCAGCAATGCTGCCGCTGCCATTTTGAGAAAGGCCACACATCCGCAGAATGGTCCAGCAGTCATTTTGCCCATGCGCAATGAGCTTTTAAAATTTTATTTTATTATTATTATTAAAAATAATACAGATCCATAATATGGATTTAAATACAAATTAAATATAGATCCATAATATGGATCCGTAATTAAATCCAGAAATTAAAGATGCAGATCCATAATGGATCCAATTCCATAATTTCCGCAGGACACACACCCCTAGCAGAAGTTCTGCAGGTTGAATAGGAGGTCGGGTAGGAGTGCTGAACGCTTTTGTTCAAGATGGGGAAAGGAAGGGAAGGGTCTACAGATCATGGATCTATGCCACGGAATCCATCTACCCCCTTCCGTTTAATGCATACCCTCATGTCTGCTCAGCTCACTCTTTTGGTGCTTGAGGATAAGGTCTGGATACACAGGCCAAATGCAGGAATTTGAAAGGGGGAAAATAAAAAATAGTCGTGGGGTGGATTTGGCTCAAAGGCCACTGGTTCCCCATCCCTGACCTTAAAGGGCACTAACATGTAGAAGTTACTTCTTGCTTCCACTAATATGTTAGAGTAGTAATTCTGGAATACTACCTACCTAGCATTCTCAACCCCCTGCTGCACTCCAACCAAGTTAACACTCATAAAGAGATAGCAATTCACAGCAGGGAATGATCAGGGGGAAACGTATCCAAATGAGGAGCAGAGCCAAAGATTATAATAATAATAATAATAATAAATAATAAATCTTTATTTGCCGTGACAATAGTCATTGGCAATACATCTCGGTTTCCAAAAATACAGTTACAAACCGCCAACACCATAAAAACCACCTTTTATACATGGCTTAACAACAAAATCCCCTGACTTTTAGTCATTGGCGATACATCTCTACATACAAAACAATTTGCATACAAACAGCATCCTAAAATAGTTTCATATGTCCTTTTATCTTTTAAAAACGACACCAGAACCTATTCCCAATACTTTTCCCTATCCAAATCCAGTTCCAAACTATCATCACGTAACTGCTGGGCAGCACACCTGCAAAAACTGCCTTAGATTGTATGAAGATGGGTCCCTACTCTCGATTCTCATAATTGTCACCTAGTTCTTAAACGCATCACTTGACTGCTGAATATTGCTACCTTCAATGTCAAGTTTGATGCCCTATAATTCAAGCACAAATTGTATCTGCCGTATTGGGGAGAAATGTCCAGAGCCTCCTCAAGAGCTAGAAGGAATTCGCCCCTAAGTTCCCTGTATTGGGGACATACAAACAAAATTATTGTTTGAGTCTAATTCCTGCAAGAAGCAGGAGTGACATCTTCTTTCCTGCCAGGGTCCACCCAGAAAACGTCCTTCCAAGACCACTGACGGAAATACACCAAGTCGAAGGCGGGCAAAAGCCTGTCTTAGTTGGAAACTGGACCAAGCTACCAGGTAATGGTCTCCAGCGAGAGTCCAGTAGGGGGATTATAAAGGGGATTAACCCTCTGACACTGAAGCATTTCAGCGTCTACCTGAAGCTGCTGGTCAGCCAATCTCTGATTTACCAGAATCATAGCTCGTTTGACCCCTAATGCAGCCAGGAAACCAGGAGAAAATCCCAATTTCCCCAGGATGATTTCTACTCGTTTCTGCCAAGAAGGAAACATACCTTCAGCTTGGATACTGTTCAGCAGGGAATTATCACTCTGAGGAAGGGTTACAACCCTTAGCCAGAACTTTATGATAGCCTGAGATGCAAAAAACCTAATTGGGAGGCATTCAGTCTCCAACCGGAGAAAAACCTGTGGGGTTCCGCGCGGGACCCCCATGATAGCCCTCAGAAACCCATTTTGAAGTGATTCCAGCTGGTCCAGGTATTCTACCCCCCACACAGGAAAAGCGTAACTGAGTTGGCCGATCACCTTTGCATGAAACAACCGAAGTGCTGGCAGCAGCAATTTACCGCCCTTCCCAAAGTAAAACCCATGGATGGCACAGGCAGATTGCTTAGCCCAGATTTTGGCCTGGGACCACTGGGCCCTCCATGTAGGGACACTAGAGAAGACCACACCAAGGTACTTAAAATTGGAGACCTGGGCAATCAGGTGGTCATTTATCCGCCACTTGTGAGGCTTTTTTGACCGCCCACCATCAACAATCAATACCTTGGTCTTCTCATAATTAATGTTAAGACCTTCCCTACTACAGTAGTCCCTGACCTGGAGCATTGCATGGCGCAAACCCACCAAAGAGCGTGACATGAGAACCGTGTCATCAGCATATAATAATGATGTTATCCGCTTGCCACTAATACAAGGTGAGTGGGAGTCTACTTCGGCTAAATGGGCTGGGAGATCATTCAGGAAAATATTGAACAAGGCAGGCTCCAAAAGGCAACTCTGCCTTACTCCTTTGCCTACCTTCACCTGCTGAGACAACATACACTCCCTAGAGCACCTAACCAGTGGAGAGTATTATTTTCATGCAATTTCATCAGCAGAAAGAGCAATCTTGGTTCCATTTTGAGGGCCTTCAGCTTTGCCCACAACCGTTCTCTACTAATCGAGTCGAAGGCCATTCTCAGGTCAATAAAACATAAGTATGCCTTCAGGCCCTGACTCAAGATCTTTTCAATCAGGTGGGCAAGCACCAGCACATGGTCCACTGTAGTACGAGTTTTCTGGAATCCTATCTGCTCCGGTCTAATTATTTGGTTGTCCTTCAGCCAGCTCTGTAACCTCCTCAGCAACAGCTTTGTGTATAGTTTCCCCACAATACTAAGGAGACTGATTGGGCGATAGTTCTCAGGGGCCCCTCGATCTCCTTTTTTGTAAATGGGTGCTATAATACTATTAGCCCAAGATTTGGGCATCTTACCTGTAACGTTTATTGAGGTAAAGACTGGGGCTAACAACCTGGCCCACCAATCCAGGGCTTCTTTTAGAAGTTCAGCCATAACCAGATCAGCGCCGGGGGCCTTTCCACCTTTAAGATGGATAATCAAATCCCTGACCTCGTCTACCTGAACTGGCGGCCATTGTGGAAAAGTATCAGGTTCCTCTAACGGAATGAGTGGGAAGGGCGAGGATAAATCCGCAAAGACACCCTCATAAAACCTTTCCCACTCCCCAGCTGAAATGTCTACAACGCCCGAGGGCGCACCTCCCAGTCCGGATAGGAAAAGTCATTACACCTTCCACTCACAGCATGGGTCTAGTACCATAGATTATTTCCTGGTCTCCTCTTCTTTCCTGCCAAGATCCCAGAGGTTGGAGATATATCCCAGCTCTGAGACCAATCATTTTATTTTACTACTATTATGTGGGGGATTCCAAAATCTGATCCCTTCTGCTCAGGCAGAGAAGGTGCCCCCCCTCCCCAGGATTCAGTTTCTGTATACAGGAGAATTTACTGGTCTGATCAGCTTGCGCAATTATTTTTGGCCCTAATTTTAGATCCTGAGTTGGAGAGCTCGTGCCATCAGATTAGCTCTGGGACCCTGGATGCAATGGAAGGTTTTGAGTTGGTATTAGGCCGGCTAAATCCTCTCCTTTCCCATGGAAGATTGACTCGGCCCCGTCCCAAGAGAACCTCGGGATGGTTTGATGACGCCTGCTATTTCCAACGGCGAATCCTGAGGAATAAAGCAAAGCGGCTAAAAAACCATCCCTCCGTAACTGCTAGGAGAACTTTGATGGAAACTCGTGCCCGCTATCGCCACTTGATATCTGTGAAGCGGCGGTTGTTCCAGAAGCAACAATGGGCCCGCTTACAGAAGCCTGCAGGAAGTGGTGATTCCAAATTGTTTTGGGGTCTAATTAGACGGCTAAGACTAGGGAGCCAAAGATTGAGTGGCGCACACACACAAAGAGTAACCAAGGCCAAGGATAACTTAGTGTAGGAGATATGAACTGAAATTACGTGGACAGACCCCATCAACAAAAGTGCATGTGCATTTGCAATTGCTTTAGTTAGTGAACACATGGAGTGAGTTAGTGATGAAGTAAATTGATGCAGAGAGTACAGCAAAGTTCAAAGCACACCTGGATTGGTATCTGGAGGAGGAGATGGGTAAGGGGAGTTGAGGGGGCTATAACTTGAAACTATAAAAGAGCCAGCATGCTGGCATAGATAGGTCTGTTCTGTGCCTAAAGTTTATACTCTTATTTGGATGCAAAGCTCCGGTCACTGCTACCATTTCATCATTACAAGACATTTTCTACATTGCCAGGCACTGTTATTGAATGGTCAGGTTGAGACACCATGTATTTTTGTAATACCCATCATACATATGGGAAAACAGAGAAGGACAGGTGTGACCAGCCCACAGCCACACTGTGATCAGGAGACGTAGAACTCAGAAGTCCTGAAACTTGGTCTCTTACCTTAAATTGGACACCTAAGGACGCTTTTACACGCGACACAGAACGGGTGTTGGGGGGGGGGCTCGAACACACATTCAACACCCGTCCTGTGTTACTTGTATACAGCGCAACAAATCTCGACACCGATTTGAACACCCACTGAACACCAGATGAACCCGCTTTGTACTCACCGGTTGCTGGTGGGTTCATTTCTTGTGTTCGGGGGTGAACACCGGTATAGTCACTTGTCTAAACATGACTGCAACGTGTTGCAGCATCATGTGACCAGAGTCAAGGGTACCAGGAAGTGGTAAGAGCAAGCGTCACCAGCATTTTCGGCGGTATCGGCAGTCCCGTATCTTTTTCTAAGCGGCCAGCACAGAGAGGCAGAGGGAGACAGCGCTAATGTAATCCGCTTAAACACGGGATGCAACAGGGGGAAAGGTGTTCAAAGGGTGTTGAAGATCACACCCTGTACATGTAAATATTTTATTTATTTATTTTTATTTTACAAATTTCTACCCTGCCCCTCCTGCCATGCAGCTCGGGGCGGCTTCCAACATTAAGACAATAAAAAATACAATAAAATCAATTAAAAAATAGTCAAATATTTTACAATATTAAACAGGGCTAGACAACAAACCACCAAAAAACAAATAGGTGGGGGAACTAAAACCTCCCACCCTAAAAAGGCCTGGCCAAACAGCCAGGTCTTACAGTTTTGCCGAAATGTTAACAGGCATGGGGCCAGGCGAGCTTCCTCCGGAAGGGAGTTCCACAGCCGCGGTCCCACTACCGAGAATGCCGTCTCCATCGTGGCCCCCCACTTAACACGGGGGACCTCCAGGAAGGCACCCCCGGCAGACCGCAGGAGCCGCTCTGGGGCGCAGAGGGCGAGGCGGTCCCTAAGGTATGAGGGGCCGAGACCATGTAGG
>QEPC01004474.1:853145-874340 GCA_003113815.1 Sphenodon punctatus
TCCTCACAGCCTCAACATAGGACCGCAAATGGGCCCTATGGAGAAGACGATCGGAGTCAGATCGAGTCCGACGCCAGCGTCGCTCTAGCCTCCTGCCTACACGCTTCATACACCGCAACCCCTCAGTAAACCAAGGGGTCCTGCGGTGACGAGACCAAGGCAGAAGGCGTCTCGGAGCCACCCTGTCAATGGCCTCCTCCAGCAAGTTGTTCCAATGCTGGACCAGCTCATCCACAGAGTGGCCGTCCACGTCCAGGGTTAACTCCCTCAGGACCTCCTGGAACCGCTGGGGTTCCATCAGCCTCTGAGGGCAAACCATCCTAAGTGGTCCCTTCCCCTTCTGGAGGGGGTGCGCTAGAAGACCGGCCTGAAGGAGATAATGGTCCGTCCACGACAAAGGCACCGCTGTAACCTCCTCCACAACCGGACCCCCCACCTCAAGGCCAGAACCGAAGATCAGGTCGAGGGTATGTAAAGGGTGTTGACCCAATGTTCATAAAACACCCTTTAAACACCCATTCTGCGTCGCATGTAAAAGCGCCCTAAGACTGTTACAGAATCATATAATTGCAAGTTTGGGAGGGATCTCAAGGATCATCTGTTTCAACGCACTGCTCCAAGACAAGATGCCAAGACAGAGGTTTGTTCAAAAATCTCCACCAGATGTTACCAAAGCATCTACAAAAATAACATTCTCTATCATGTGACTGGATAGAGGGCATACCACAGGAATAAAGATGAACAAAGATGGAGCTTAGATACAGCCCTCCTGCAGGTTTATTTACTCATTCATTCATTCAAATTTTTATCCCGCCCTATCCCGAGGGCCCAAGACAGGTTACAATGCATAAAATATTTTCAAAAATACACAAATAAAAAACAGCTGCATCAGGAACAAGCTTCAACACCCTTCCATGCTTTTGAATGTAACATCGCAACCATGGAAAAACCAGAGAGATGCAGCCACTACTTCTGTTGTGCCAGGGAGCATGTCTGGGCACAGCATCTGTCCTACAGAACATTGGGCGACTCTTCCAATCCTGGCACTGAGGTGTTTTCACCAATGGGGGCAGCAGGTGCGCTGGGTCACATGGTCTCAGTGTGCGGTAATCCTTCATGCCTTCTCACTCCCCTCCCTTCCTGAAGTAATCAGAATACTGAAGCTACACCATCTGCCTGTGCTAAATTTGCAAAACAGGAACTTTCCTAAAAGTATTTTGGCTTGTGACTGTGGTAAGGGGGTCTCCTAGCCCTTTGGAATACTTGAGGTGCAAACCTGTGGTCCTCTGATTAGCTTACATTGTCCACTATAGCCAGAGGTGAAACCAGTGCCACATTTATTTATTTAGACATTTGTAACCCGTCCATCCTGCCACAGGCAGCTCTGGCCGGCGCACAACACAAAACATTAACATTAAAAGAACTTTTAAAATAGACAACAAGAGGGAGGTATAAAAAATCCCCAACCACTCACCACCCTAACCAATTCCCCCCACCCTACCCATCCTCCACCCCGAAAGCCAGGCGAAACAGCCACGTCTTACAACAGCGTCGAAACAAGGGGAGATCCGGGGTCAAGCGGGCCTCCATCGGCAGGGNGTCGAAACAAGGGGAGATCCGGGGTCAAGCGGGCCTCCATCGGCAGGGAGTTCCACAGCTGTGGGGCGGCCACCAAGAAGGCCCTCTCCATCGTGGCCTCTCCCGATGACCGCAGCGGCCAATCCAGAACCCGGGGGGTGAGGCAGTCCCGCAAATAGGTTGGGCTGAGGCCGTTTAGGGCTTTATAGGTAAGCACCAACACCTTGAATCGGGCCTGGAAGACTACAGGCAGCCAGTGCAGAGACCAAAGAACTGGTGTAATATATTCCCGGCGGCCCAATCCCACCAGGAGATGGGCCACCGCATTCTGCACCAGCTGGAGTCTCCGTACCGTCACCAAAAGTAGCCCCACACAGAGTGTATTACAGTAGTCAAGCCTGGAGGTGATGAAGGCGTGGATGACGGTGGCCAGGTCAGAGTCCGAAACATACGGCCGAAGCCGAAGCACCAGATGTAACTGGCGGAAGGCACTCCTTGCCACAGCCTCCACCTGAGCATCCAAGCAGAGTTGTGAGTCAAGGAGCACCTCCAGACTCCGTACCTGGGAAACCAGCGGAGGGCAGACCCCATCACCTTCATGTGTCTATAAGTGCTAATGTTGAAGAAAACTCGATGTACCCCCTCCTACAGTCCATCCAGTGTCATAGCAGCAGAACCTTTCTGGTAAACCAACTTCTATACTTCCAGTTTTGACAACAGACACTCAAGGGAATTCCTTTGCAACACGATCCTTCTTCCACAAGTTATGGCCAAAACTTAAAAGCCACTGTGTGTCCTGCCTAGTCGATGCAGAGGGGTATGTGCGGGCGGGTGGGCCTGAAACTATCCTCCTCATCCCTTGTTAGAGCAACAAAGCAGGAATGAGAAATCTGGCCCTGGCCCATTGGCCTGAGAGTTCTGTAACAGTATTTGAGGACAGATTTGTCTTACAACATTGCTAAGGATAATGAAGTGTCTTTCCCATTCATTTTCTTTGCCTTAATAGGACTGTATTAGGCCTAGTAATATTCCAAGCAAATGAGCTAAATATGTGACATCCAGTGAACCATGGGAACAGCTAGCTGCCTCAGGCTAGTAAACAACCCATCCCAATTGTCTGCACCAGAAAGGGGCCCGGGACAGTAGGCCAGTTCTCTTACTCTCTCGGCTCAATATAAAGGAACAGAGAAATCATCACTAACCACTCTGTTTGTCATCATTCCGCCTTCCCATTTCCCCAGTAGAGCCAACTCCCGCCATCTTATCCCCCCTCTCTGCAGTCCCTTGTCCACCTAAGCAAACTTCACCCTCTTCCCTGTCCTCTCTCGCTACACAGTAGATGTTGGCTAAAGCATGAAACATGGGCTGTTTCATAGTACCTCACTGATTTGCTGCTTTTAGTACTTCTGGTATCATGCTAGAGATGCACACACACCAAACCTCCTGACTCAAGCACCCCTAAATTTGGTAACTTGGACCTCTCATGCTGCTCCTCTGATAACAAATCTTTAGGATGCACTGTCTAAGTTTGGTCTTTCCAGTGGTGGGGCCCCAACTCACGCTCTCCCCCCACTGAATAGTCCATTTACGGCTCTGCCCTTCTCTGTAGTCATGGAGAATGAATTATTGATGTGGCTGAATTAAAAGGAGGCCAGTGCTATGCAACTAATAAGAAACCTGCGTTCAGAGGGTACAGCCACACAAACTGCCGAGAGCCTGATCCCCGCATGGCCTTGTGACAGGCAAGCGCAGCCGCCGCCACACTGCGGGGCCACGTGGCGTGCTGGGCAGATATTTTAGCCCCCCGCGGGGTAGCTGCATACGTGGGCCACTGTCCGATCTCCCACTCCGATGGGGCAGGCCAAGGTGCCAGCCACATGAGCAAGTGCCCGGCCAAGTCTCCTTCCCCCGGCCTGACCAAAATCCTGCCTCCGGTCGTGACATGGCCGCACGCAATGGGCAAAAGCTTCTGTCACTCAAAGTCCCACTGTGGAGCAGGGCAGAAGGGGGGCAGGCACATAGGCTACCACGCCTTGTGCAGCCGTACCCCTTTTTTGGTACAGCTGCTACACGATGCGCCCTCAGACTTTTTCCGAGGCTGCATCACGTAGCAGCCAGCTGCTTCCCTCGCCGCACAACAGAGGGAACATCTGGTGGCCGGCCGCCAGCCAGACGATGCACTGCATCACATGGTCCGGCTGCCCAGAGTGGGTTAAGGCTGCCCGCGGCATCTCGTGTGGCTGCACCCAGAGACTTGGTTCGTTTCTTCCTTTCTCAGATCCCCAAAACTGCCTTTGATCTTTTACCCAATTTTGCAGCGAACGAAAGGGAGAGGGGAAAGGCTACATGTATGGGGGATGTACAGGTCCACTTGAATAGCTTCTTCAGGCTGTTAGGCAGCATTAGACAATGTAGTCATGGCCATGGAAAGACCGGCTGACAGCCAAGACAGCTAATATTGAATAGTCACAGGTTAGCAGCCAGTGGAAAGAGACTCTGCCTAATGTTATTGTGGCTTCCCATTTAGAATGAATGCAGGCAGGGTTGGGCTAGTGCACTGCTGCACAGACACACAGACACTGCAGTGGGCTCCCTGGCAGGCCTAAGCTAGAGCTGAAGTTTCCCTGTAGATTTCGGCGGTTTTTACATGGACGGCCCCACCCGTCACTGGGTGTTCCGGCAGGTGTGCGGTGGGGGGTGCGCCTTTGGAAACAGGCCGGCGATGGGTGGGGATGGGTGTATGCCTGTGTGAACACCGTGGGCGGTGGGTGTTTGTGCGTGCGCGCTCCCGGCGCACTTCCACCTCCACCCATGGGGCCATCCGGAAAACCAGAGGAGGCCCCGTGGGTGGAGGTGGGTGGGTGTCCATGTAAAGGGACACACAGCCATCTCCACCCACCGTGACAGCACACTCATCCCCCCCCCACCCCCATCCATGTGAAAACGGCCTTCATCTCCAATGGATTCGCCCAATTCAATCCATGTCCAGCAGAATGCAAAGTGGTCGCGATCCCCCACTCCCCTGGAGATCTGGATCATGTGCGGCACCATTTTGCTCATGTGCAAAAAAGGAACTTTTTTGGTACTGTCAGAGGGGTAGGGGAAGGAAGGGGGTACAAGGGTTGCCCAGGCGCACCACACACTCTCTGGAAGCTCTGTTGTAATCGAAGGGGGTCCCGGCGGCCCGTCAGGATAGTATTTGGGCCGTTCCTTGGGCTTTCGCACCTGGAACTTAGGCCCCTATCATCATAGGGCACAGAGCTTGGATTGGGGCAGAGTTCTTGCACACCACAAGGGAATGGTAGAGACAGTGGGGATTGGTGCAGGGGGAGCAAGGCAAGGGCCCAGGGGTAAGGGGAACAGGGATGCAGGGGCTTGCACACAGGATTGGGGATGGAGGGAAAAGGGGGCCCAGGGAGGAGCAGAAACGCCAGGCCCGCAGGCCCCTTCACACCACCCACTCAGACCTTCAGGGGGTAACAGGAACTAGGAATACAAACAAGCACAAGGCAATACAAGGAGGCACTGTCAACACACTTCAAAAACAAGGAGGGGGAAGGGTAGGGAAAATGGAGGCAACAAGGGAGGCAAACACAGAGGGGAACTCTCAAGTCTTGCACTTAGCTTTCAAGCAGGAGGGGGGCTAGTTCATCCAGGCAGAAGCTCTGTTCACCGGCCCAGAGCTCACTGAGAGGCCGGCTTATGAATGGGAAGCCCCGCCCTCTGCACGCTCCTGCAGGCGTGCGGAGCGGCGCAACGGTGGGCGGGGCCTTGCTTCGTCGGGGGAAGCATCAGCTGTTGGCGCAACGTCAGCGCGCCCCGGAGTCCTGGTCAGCCGCGTAGACGCCTCCGCTGGGGTAGTGCTGGTGGGGGCGGGGCCTATTGCTTCGGGGAGCGGCCGCTGCACCGGGAAGCGGCCGCCGCGCCGGGAAGCGGCCGTGGCGGCTGACAGTACATGGTTAAAAATGGATTTTGTTTGGTGTGCATGTGCAAAATGGCACTGTGGTATATGATCATGTGCAGCACCGTCTTGTGTATGCCCGCTAAATAAAACATGTTTTTGCACGTGCACAAAACAGAATTCTGTTTGGTACGTATGTGCAAAATGGCATGGCGCACAATTGCTCTGCAGTCAGAACAGGCTGTGAAGGTATCTGGCACAGTCAAAAATCCACACTGGATCTACTCGTTCGGTTCCAAAAACGTGAATAAAATCCACCAAGAGGAAAAGGGTGATTCGTTTCAGCCCTCATCTGCGCTAATGAAGTATTGCCCCTCGTTAACTGTGCTGTGCTATTGTACAGTCCATGGGTGGGCAGAATTCCCAAGCCCAAGAGCCACACAGTAGACCAAAGCTTTCAGATTGCCAAGAGCCACAAGCCACATTACGTCGATCGCAGCTTCCCCTAATCCCAGGAAGGAGAGAGCACGATTTCCCCCCGACATCAAAGCTCTGGTTCCCCTGGTGATTTGGCCAGTTTGTCCAACAGTTCAGGGCACCTGCTTCCGCAGCCCACTCAGTTTCTCTTGCTCCTGGGGGAACCACATGGACACACCTGCCTCCAAGCAGCTAACCACAGCACAGATGCCCGAGAACCACTGTGACTCCTGAGCAGTTAGTTGCCCATGTCTGGTATAGTCCCATCTAGAGCTCTGCAGGGCTGCTGCATTCCAACCTGTTGGGCTCAGGTCGGGTTGGGCTCCGCAGGGGCAGGAAGCTCCACCCCCCAGACAGTGCTGTCATGTCATGGTGCTCCATGTGATGGGGCACCTATGCACACTGGACCTGGGGTTAGGCTGGGCATGGATGTAACCCAGTCAGGCCTGGCCTAATTCTGTGGCTGCTTTACACAATCACAATTATCCTGGGATTAGCTGTAATTCCAGGGTGAAACCCCAGGCCTGGGACAACTGTCTTCACAATCACTAATGTTCAGGGATAAGCACTATCCTGGGATTGCAGTTCAGAAGATGCTTATACTGGTGTAAGAGTCACAAGGAGGCCTGCATCAATCTCCTGGTGCAGCACAGTTGCCTTGGGGAACTCCGACCGAGAGGAGAATGCCTCGGCTACAGCATCAGCCTTGTCATTAATCGTCTGGGATGTAAACTTCCAGAGAGGATTCTATATTTGTGTAAAGAGCTGAGACAAACAGAGGGAGTTTCAAAGGGAACCAGATTCTGCCACACAGACACCGCAGTTGAATTTTATCCCCTTCTCCCACTCTGATTTGTGGGAATACAATGAATTGATGGGGATACCAGTGCCCTTGGAGACAGCGGACAGGTCATCTGCCCCCTCCATTTCCTGCTACCCCTCCTTCCGTGCTCCTGGCCAATCTAAAGGTTTGGAGAGAAACCATAAAGAGAAGGGCAGTATCCCCTGATCCTGAGCACTTTCCTGGCTGCTGTGTGGGCAGCTGTGAATCCCTCTCCTCGCCAACGCCCAACATCCTTGCTCTGCCTACCTCACTTGCTAGCATGGGTCCCTGGAGTGGATGGGTGTGATGGGCTCCCTCAGCTGAGGGTCAGAGCGGATTAAAAGGCAGAATGGGTAGCATTTTGTCACAACTTTCTCTGCTGTAAATTCCTACCTGTGACATTTTGCTACCAGAAACTGCAGAATACCATAGAGATGTTGGGTAGAGGGGAGGTAAACTCTACCTGCAGTTCTCTATGGCAGGGGCAGGTTCAGTCCAGGATAACCATGTACACGAGCACTATTCCTGTATAAAACCTCAAAAAAAATCAGGTTTGTCAATTCAGGGATAAAAATCAGGAATCAAGAATTATTTATACTGGGATGTCTGTGCACGTGAATAATTAATCTCTGAATTAGAGGGGTTTATGCAGGGATAATGCACGTAAAAAAAGTACCCTGTGGCCCAAGCAGGTCTCAGGTCCTATCTACCCGTGCCATCCGCACTGCAGGGAGATCCTCAGGCAAGCACAGCCCATTCATACACATGGACAGAAGATGCAACCCACACTCCGCCTCAGTGTAAACAATGAAAACAGGTTACTACCTTTCAGTTTGTAGGAAACGGTCAAATGCGAATTAGTATTATTAATCCCATTACACTGCGTTACCTAGGCTTGCCGCATTTCCCAACAGCCCACGTACTTGTAGTCTGGTCTTGTTTCTCGAGCATTAGCTTATAAAGAAGAGTACAGAGTGGAAGCCCCAACAATGCACCTGGGCAGTTGTGCAACACTGCACCAGGAAGCGATTTAAATTCCTTTCCGATCCCAGCAGGTGATCAGCTTCCACCCGAGAGCTTGAGCTGTCATTTCCTCGGAACGGAGTCTATCCATTTATGCAATGCAAACCACAGCACTAATACGCTCAACTCAGGGAGGGAGCAGCTTATGCACATGAGATGCCCCAAGTGCAGATTTCCCCCAAAGACCCTTAGCTCCCCCCACCCCCTCCAGCACAGGTAATTCACAGTCCGTTTTCACCCACCTGGGAAGTGGGGAGGGGGGTATTTCTCCTAACTAGACACAGGCCCTTTTTACACGGGCAGCAAGGTGTGTGCCCTTTCCCACGGTCACACACCCATCTCCACCCACGGAACCTCCTCCATTTTGTCGGACGGCTCCATGGGTGGGTGATGGGTGTGCATCAGGAGCACGCACACACACACACACACACACCGCCCATGCTGTTCACATGGACGAACACCCATCCCCCCACCCACCACCGCAGCATGTACATGGGTGCCCCCCCCCCATCGCACACCTAGCGAGGGGGGGCATCCGTGTAAAAACTGCCACAGTTATAAATTGCACCCAGTTCGGCAAAAGCAGAAGCCTTTGTCACAGCACCTCCCCAATGAGACACAGAGACCAAGTATTGGATTAAATCAGGCCACACTCTTTATTCAACAGTTATCAAAGACGGTGGGTGATTGCCCACGCAATATGGGTTCAGTATGCTAGCTAATTAACTCTTATTAACTCGGAACTGGCCGGGATGTGCCTTCCCGTGCCAGCTCCATCACAAACAAGGCTCCCCTTCGACAGCACCCTGGCTCTGGCCGAAAGGGGGAGCGTCCCAACTGTGGGCTTGAGTAAGGAGGTGAGTACCCGCTAAGTCAGCAGACCGTGCATGTACTTACTGACGAAACTGCAGTACCCCTCCCAGGTAAATAACCCCAGTGCATACTGCCTGCGCCTGGCACTGGGTGTCACCTCCCCATCTCTTAAGGAGATGACTCATTTCAATTCCTAACCTATTTGACCTACTATAGCATACTGGACCCCCGCCACCAAGGGGGAGTCCCTAGAGGGCTCCCCCGACACCCACCGCCTGTACCTCCAACAATTTCTTCAAATGTTGGGACAACATTGCCAAGTATAGCTCATTGCCTATTGCAGACAAATGCACTCCATCTTTGCGGAACAGTTCAGTCCGCGTATAGACAATGTCTGCATGCCGGAGGGTCGTTCCTCCTATGCTGACAATCCACTTCCCAATTTCCCTATTAATATTCCTTCTTACTTTATCAATTTTTGCTGGTTTAATTGGGCAACCCCATTTAATCCTTGGTACTAAACTGGTCCAAACTAACTGAACTTTGTTGAATAAACTTTTAACTTTCACTAAATCTTGCTTAATTTTAATTATTAAATTAACTCCCTTCTTTGCCGGGATGTCGTTTTCCCCTAAATGAATTATTATTATGTTCGGTGCCCTAGCAGCTCTGTCCCGCAGGGACTTTAGCTTTGGAATCAATTGATGCCATCGCATGCCTCCTTGTCCACACCAGTTAACTATCGCCTTGCCTCCAAGGCCTGGTTGGTACCCCCATTCAGTCTCGTCAGCAACCTTGCCGGCCCATCGCACCAGGCTGTGACCCACGATCCAAACCGATTGCCTTTCCGCCATGGATACCCTAGGCCCTAGGTGTAGGAGAAAATTTTTTTTTATGGTTAATGCTGACAAGGCCTAATATACTTCTTGAAGGCACCAGAACGCCACCGGCCTATTGCTTTAATGGCTTCAGATGGTAAGCCTGCTGCTGCAGCTGTTGTGGCAGCTCCTATTCTGAATGAGTGGGATCCATACTCCCCAGGGGCTAGTCCCAACTTAGACAAGGTAATTTTAAGTATTGCCGTGAATTGATAGGCTGTCAAGGGCAAGCCATTTGCGTGCCTAAATAATATTCCATTCCCTGGTGGGCGGATGCTGATGAAATTCTTTATTTGTTCAACAGGACAAATACCCCGGTGTCCACACCTAAACAGCTCGACATTTACTCCCCTACTCCTCTGATCGGTCTTAGATCGCCTCAACCTCAATATAACTGTTAAAGGGGTGCATTTAATATCTTCAAACAAGAGGGCCCGCATGCTTTGATCTTTCTTGGAAGCCGGAACTATCTCACTTATTCTAAAACCTCCAAAGTATGTCGTCGTATAAGCTGTGCTGAACAATTGAGTTTCGAAAGCATTATGACATACTTTGGGCAAGGTACTGACAATGCTCACTAATACGGGAGTGGTTATAGGGGCCCGTGGATTGGTTGGGGGCGGGGCTGATCTAGCCCAGATCTCCATCATGTGCTTCATGTAAAAACCCTTGTCCGGTGAAGGGTATCTATTCATTCTGCTAATGAACGTAAGGGCTGCTACTTTCCCCCTGATCGTGCCTGGTGCCAGTCCCTTGCGTCGTAATGCCATGGCAAATTGAACGACTTCAGATTCTGATATGGGGAAGCCAGTCCCCCATCCCTTGCTAACCCTAAAACTTTGAAAATCACGAAACGCCCTACCGTAGGCTTCCCAGGTTCTGGGGGCGAGGGATCCCCTAATGGTATTTTGCAGTTCTAATTCCCAAGGCTCCAAAGCCCCGGTGGCATGGGGTCGGGGAATTCTCTGGCCTCTGGCACTAGTTCCTGGAATCGCTTGGTCTGAAAGCGAGAGAGGGCATCCGCTATGCCGTTGATAATGCCCGGGACATGGCGTGCTGTGAACAATATATTGTTTCTCAAGCATGTCTGAACCAATGCCCGCACAAGTGTCATGACCCGGGTGGAACGAGAGGAGAGTGTGTTTATTATGTGGACCACTGCCAAGTTGTCACACCAGAATAATACTGTGCGATTGGCAAACTGATCCGTCCAAAGTAGTACTGCTACCACTATAGGGAACAATTCCAGAAATGTTAGATCCTTCGTGACACCCGAGTCATGCCACTCCGGCGGCCATGGTTGGGCACACCATCGTGTCCTAAAGTACACCCCAAACCCCGCTCCCCCTGCGGCGTCAGAGTGGACCTGAAAGTCGTTTTGAATCAAGCACCTCTCACGTCAAAAACTCACGCCTTTATACTCTGCCAGGAATTCGATCCATGCCTTAAGGTCCTGCTTAATATAATTCGTTATCCAGATCCTATAGTGGGGCTGTAAGTCTCCTCTAAGCTTCGCATACAGCCTGGACAGAAATGCTCTGCCAGGTGCAACAACCCGGCATGCAAAATTGAGGCTACCCACTAAGGATTGCAAGGACCGTACGGTGACTTTTGGGGAGTGGCTGCATTCATGAATCTTTTTTCTTAATTCCTCTAGTTTGTTCTCGGGTAGGCAGGACGGTCTCTGTTCTGTGTTCAATTCTATCCCCAAGTAAGTGATTGTTACCGATAGGCCCTCTGTTTTGTCAGGGGCCAGGGGTATACCCAATTCATCAGCCATTTCCTAGAACAGTCATAGCGCATGGCACATTGGCGGGGCTATCATCAAGAAATCATCTAGATATTTGGGTATCTCGCCGCCCTTCCACTGTTGTTTGAAGATCCATTAAAGAAGGGAACTGAATCGTTCAAAGGCGGAACAGGAAATAGAACACCCCATAGGCATGGCCCGATCATAGTAATATTTGCCCTCGAATTGGAAACCAAGGAGGTGAAAACTTTTGGGGTGCACTGGTAGCAATCTAAATGCCGACTTAACATGGCATTTTGCTAATAGTGCACCCTCACCCATGTTCCTTGCCTTCTCGACCGCTTGGTCGAAGGACGCATATCTAATGGTTGCCAATTCCTTAGGTATGGCGTCATTCACTGAGGCACCCCGAGGGTAGGACAAATGATGAATCAGGCGGAATTCGCCCGGGGTCTTTTTTGGTACTATTCCCAATGGGGAGATGACTAGGCCATGCATAGGGGGATGATCAAAAGGGCCCGCGACCCTGCCCTCCTTTACCTCCTTGTCTATTTTGTTTTTCACTAACCCTTCCTTTCCTTCTAGTGATTTACGGTTTTTTACATGCCCGGCGGGATAAACTGTGCCAGCTGGAATTATGAAACCCTCTCTAAAGCCCTGGATTACGTATTCAACTTCGAGCCTATTTGGGTGTGCTCGGAGGGCTGACTCTAGGGCGTCAACCCTAAATGGTGTCGGCCCCCTTTTGGGGACGAGGCACTGCGGGAGCCCCCTGGCTGCTTTTTCCTTTGCCCCCACCAGGGGTGAAACGGCCTCCCCCACCTCGCTGCCGGGGCCGGTAACGTGCTCTCAGAGTGGCCCCCTCCACAGCTAGAGCACGCGTGCCGAAACCTGCACTGCTGGCAGTTGCAACAGCCTACCTGATTGTACTCCCAGCACGGGCCGGGGCCTCCCTGTACTCTCCTATGGCTTTCCCCTCGGTACGGTTCATTTGCGGGTGCGACCCCTCCTCGCACTAGAGGATGCCCACTATCTGATCTGGGTGCCTTCGTGGCATCAACCATGCTCTCTAACCAGATATCCGGAGCATGATTGTCCCTTCGCAAGCCCGGTGTGTTCGCTGCCCTATGACGAAACGCTTCGTCATAGCGCAGCCACGCCCCCGGAGGACCCGTCCCCTGTGCCCTACGGACAATGTCAGCGTATTTATGAAGCTCCAAACCCCGTCCTGGGTCGGCCTGCATCACTACTCCCATATATTTAGCGAACGCGGAGGTCCAATTTGCCCAATTCCGGTCCGCTTTAGGGCGCCGAAATCGTTCTTTATCCTTATCGGTTTCAGGTTCTGAGTGATCCACTATCGGATCACTGAAAAGGAGTGCAAACAGGTCCACGTACTCCCCTCTCCATATCTTTTCTTAAGTTGCCAATGTTAAGTGGCTCCCAAATGAAGCCGCCACGGCCGTAATGACCCTCCCCCCCGGTGGACGGATGACTGGTGCCACCCCAGCCCCACTACTGGTTTGTGCTGGGCTCGGGGCTGTTACTGGAAGGGGTAGGGGGGGTGGATTATTCAAATTCCCTCCTGAGCCACTTTCTGGGTGCGACTCAGTCGCACCCCCCATCTAAAGGGAGGGGCAAACAGGGTACACCCATGCCCATTCTCCTTGTACCTGCAAGAGCCGCGGGCTCATAGGGTCTGTTGCAGGCGGGGCAGGGCTCGGGTGGGCCAATCCAAGGGGGCTGATCCCTTGTGTCAGTGCCCCACCAGCACCCCGTTCCCTCTCGCTACATGCCACCCCCGGCATGCTCCCTACGTAGGGGGCCGATCCAACCCCCACCTGGGCGGGTGGTATTATGCCACCTTGGTTGTTGGGCTCACCTTGCTCTACCTCGGGTTGGAGTGGGGTCCTAACAGGCGGGACTGGGATGTCTGCCTCATCCCGCCTGCCTAAGGGTCCATGCAGGGCTTCCTCAAGGGCGATGATCCTTCGCCACATCGCGAAGTCGTTGCTCGTCCCTTCCTGGGCTGGTTCTTCTAACCGTCTTCGCGTTACTGGGGGTTCACAACCAGATTCCATTGTTATGCCTTCATGCTCTCCCATGGCGTTTGACAAAGCAAGGGAACTCATAGGGGCTCCCAATACAGCTGAAGCTGTCCTCCCCATCCCTTGCAAGCAATACTGGGCTAGGCCGGGGATGCCTATATGGTCCCATTGTGCGCCCAGATCCCTGGGCGCCCCTACTGGGCTGGGACTATGTATCTGCGCTACTGTGGTAACGACCGCTGCCTGGGCATCGCGCGGATGTCCTTGCGTGGGGGTGAGGAGCCCTTGGCTGGTGGGTATAGACTGGAGAGGGATTGCCCTGGTGGGCTCTGGATGAGATTGCCTTGCCCTTGCCATATTAGCTCCTACCCCAAATCCTTCATCATCACGAAATCGTGCTGGGGGGGACACTACCCTATTCCCTCTTCTGGGTCCCTCCACTGGGGGTGGGTTCGTTGCCCCCACCCCTTCTTGTAACTGTCCCTCGATGGGGATATCAGATGGGCTCGTTCCCTGTGGATCCTGACCCCTCGCTAAAGGGGGGACCGAGGGTTGGCTCGGTATGCCAGGTTGGCTCTGGGTGGTGGCCTGTGGGGGAGGGGCTGGGCCACGGGCCTGCAACATGGCCTCGCATGCTGCGAGGCGCTCCAATAACTCAGCCCGGGATGGGACCCCTTCCCCTGCGCTCCCTCCTTGCGGGTTACTGCCCATCTTTTTAGTTGCTGCTCCTCTCTTCTTTGTTCAGCCCATCGCAAAGTCTCCTCGTGGTGAGGCCAGCAGCAACAAGAGGCCCTTGCTGCTGCTTCACGCTCCTGCTTGGACTGCCGCTCACATGCGGCCAGAACGACTCCGCCCTGCCTAAAGAGGGCGGAGCCCAGTGGAAAATTCCTAAGCGCGGCGGCTCTGCGCAAGCGCACCCGCTGTTGCCGGGCAGATCTCCCAGCCGCCGGAAGCACACCCAGGTGCTCCGCCGCTCCACTCACATCCGGTCTTCTCCGCATCCCATGGACGGGGGCGGGACAATTATCCCGTTGCCGCCATTACGGCGGCGAAGGGGGCTTTCCTAGAGAGGCTAAGATGTTTCCATCATCCCCAGCACCCTAGATCACATCCCCTTCTGTGGGCCACTTTGAAAATTAGAACAAGCTCTGCGGGCCAGATAGAACCTAAGTTCTCAAACTGGAGGGCGGGATCCTGGCGGTGGGACACCAACTGGCCAACACCTATCTCCACACACCCACTGAGCTGGGGGAGGGGGGAATCTCCAAAATAATGGGGTGGCAAGGGGGAGAGAAAGGGGAAGCAACAGAAGGGTGGAAAGAGTGAGAGGACGAAAGGGAGCAAGGTAGGTTTGCACATGTGTTGTCTGTGTGGGGCAAGGGGGAGCTTAACTAGGACAGACAATTGGGAGGGAGCGCAGTTCAAAAAGGTTTGAGAACCCCTGGAATAGAGGTTTGGAGTGGGAGTGCTTAAGGGCTTTGCTCAGCATGTGGGAAAGGATTTGAGAGGATCCAGATGGTGGATCTATGATCCATCCCCTATCTTTGAGTGCATGCCTTATCATCCCTGCTTCCTTTCTCCTGAGCTCACTCTTTCAACTGCTTGAGGGGACTGGATCCACAGGCCAGATCCAGAAACTGAACAGGATCCAAATAAAAAACAGCCACAGGCTGGAATTGACCCATAGGCTCCCCTGTGCGTCTAATCCTGCCTCAATAGACCTATCAGTCCTTAAAGTCACCACAAGTCATGAAAGGCAAAAAGCAAGGCTACAACAGTCACAATGCCATAGTGGCCAGGCATCACACACACAACATATAGGCCAGGATTTTCAAAAGTAACTGGACAAGCTTTTCCTGCTGTTTTCTCTTAAATTGGCTTAATATGATTGTTGGTTGGTTTATTTATTTATTTACTGTTTTTCTACCCCGCCCCCTCCTGCTCACAGAGCAGCTCGGGGCGGCTTACAAGATGCATAAATAAAAACATAATAAAAATACACACATCAAATATCATTAAAACATTAAAATACTAAAAATAAACTAAAAGGGCAGAACTCCCCTTCCCCACCACACCCCACCCTACCCGTCTCCCTCTCCAAAGGGCCGGCGGAACAACCAGGTCTTGCACTGTCTTCGGAAAGAGGGGAGGTCCGGGGCCAGGCGGGCCTCCATCAGGAGGAAGTTCCACTGCCTGCGAGCGGCCACCAAGAACGCCTTCCCCATCGTCGCCCCCCGGGCAACCTGGGAGTGTCAGGGCTCATGTCGCCCTGACACTGTCAAACCAGTCGCGTACTGTTGCTAGACAATAGAGCGATGCAGGGAAGGATAGGGATTGCCGGAGACGCCGCAGGAAGGGGCGTGGACTTCATTGCGGCCGGGGAAAAGCCTGGGCCCCTCCCACACTCAGAATACGTCCAGCACGACGTAGAATTGGGCAACGGGGAGGGGGCTCCACCCTATGCAGGCTAGAGGCAAAGCTACATAAAGCAGGGCTGAAAGCCACCGCCGGTAATCGCTTCTGAGAGGCTGGCCCTGGTATACCTTGTGTACTTTTTGTTTATTGTCCTAACGCTGAAAATCTGTTTGGGTGAGTGAGTCCTGTGTGTTCTCCCTTCCTTGGGAAAATCCGTGTAGCGAGTGTGCGTGTGCGTTTGTTGCCCCTTATTGTTAGTGAGAACTTGAGTTGCGTCAGGTGGGTTCCTGTTACCTTTATTCCTCCTCCCCCCCTTGGTTCCCTTCTCCACTCTCCCTACCGGTTTCAGAGTAAGCCCTATCCATTTGGTGCACCCCTTCCCCCCCCCGACCCTTTTCCCCTTCCCCGGACCTTTCCCGTTTTCCCTCGACATTCCTGAGTCACGGTGTCCCGGGCCCCGGAGTATCCCCCTGAGCACCCCCCTGAGCAAGTGTTGTACCCCTGTTGTTGTGCTACCCCCTTCGGGCAATATCCCTCCTCTCCTCGTCCCTGTAATGATTTGGGTTGCCTTCTATCTTTGAGGGAAAGCCCACCCAAGATCCTGAGGGACCGTTATACTCCGATAGACTCTTGACGTACGAGCGAGGAGGGCGCCCCTTTTTCCCGTGTGTGTTCGTCTTCCCCAGTCCTCCCTTTCCTGTCTCTTCCTCCCCCCTTTCCCTTCATACCCCCGCCGTGACAGGGGGACTTCGAGTCGGGCATCCCCGGCTGACCGCAGGGGCCACAATGCAAGCCAGGGCCTGAGGCGGTCCTGCAGGTAAGCCGGGCCCAGGCCGTTTAGGGCTTTATAGGTCATTACCAGCACCTTCAATTGGGCCCGGAAGATAAAAGCCGCCCCAAGCTGTTTGCAGGAGGGGCAGGATATATATAAATATATTCATTCATTCATTCATTCAATAAATAAATAAATAAATAAATAAATAAAAGGCAGCCAGTGCAGAGAATGGAGCACCGGTGTAATGTGCTCGCGGCAACCCATCCCAGTTAAGAGATGGGCCGCCGCCGCCGCATTCTGCACCAGCTGCAACCTCTGGACCTTCCCCAAGGGCAGCCCCATGTAGCATGCGTTGCAGTAGTCTAGTCTAGAAGTAATAAAGGCATGGATGATGGTGGCCAAATCCGAGTTCGAAACATACAGCCACAGCCGTCGTACCAGATGTAACTGGCGAATTGCTCTCCTCGCCACAGCCTCCACCTGGAAATCCAGGCGGAGCTGTGAGTCGAGGAGCACCCCAAGACTACGGATCTGTGTGGCCAAAGGGGGGCAGTCCCCATCAATGATGGGGGCGACCCAGCTCCCAGCCCTACCCACCAACATCACCTCTGTCTTGCTGGAATTCAACTTCAGACAGCGCGCCCTCATCCAGTCCCCCACAGCCGCCAAGCAGTGGGTAAGCACCGAGACTGCCAGGTCCGGGTCTGCAGAAAAAGAGAGGCAGAGTTGTGCATCATCGGTGTACTGACGACAACGCACACCGAACCCTCTCACGACCTCACCCAAAGGCTGCATATACACGTTGAACAGGAGGGGGGACAGAATAGAACCCTGCGGGACTTCACACATGAGGTCTCGGGGAGATGAAGTACGTTCCCCGAGAACCACACACTGAGTTCTCAGTGGTTCTGCCACTGGCTTTAGCCTAAAGCTTGTGTGTGGATGCTGAAACTCTTGTGTCAGTTTAAGAGGGCTTCTCTAATTTGACACTGGGTTAGCCATCCAACAAGCCTTTGTATCATCAATGCTAATACACCGAGCAGCAGTGTAGATGATAATGGGGAGTGGTAAAAATACTAAGTGTGACCACAGGAAGGTCAGTTCCTTAAACTGGTTTAAGTGAAACGGGTACAAGAGAAGAGATACGTCCTTTAAAAGGCCTGTGTCTCAGGAAATACTGAGCACCTGCCATCCAAAAATGAGGCTTACCTATTGTGTCCAAAAATGGGAATAGAAATAATTAAGGCACCCCACTTCTGAAAATTTTAGACAGTGTAGTGAAAAATACAAACATATGACACTATGCATTAGAACCCAGTAGTCTCAATTGAGTGTGGGGAATCTTTTCCCTCCCAGGAGCCACTTTGAAAATTAGTACAAGCTCCAAAGGTAGCATAGAAGTTGGGAGCGGGTCCAGCGGGAGTGCTTAAGGGATGTGCTCAGAAAGAAGAGGGTCCAAACCATAGATCTGTGGCATGGATTGGTCCCCTATACTTGAACGTATGCCCTCATCTCTGCTCCTTTGTCCTGAGTTCAGTTTTTCAGCACTTGGGGTACAAACTGGATCCAGGGGTCAGCTCCAGAAATGGGAAAGGAGCCACATAACAAGGAGCCACACAATATATTTGCCCTCAGGACAAATAGGTTCTGTACCCCTAGTCTAAATCAATAGGTGTCTCGCATTGACTTCAAAAGGGAGTTTTATCCAGCCTTATGCCAGCAAAACATTAATAGAGAAAACCAAGCGCAAGGCATGACAGGGTGATTTCAGACGTTACGGGCGCCCGATTCACCACAGTGGATTCCCAGTGGTGGCGAACCAGCTAACCATCCCCGTGGGCAAGAGAGGCCCCAAACAGACTTGACGGGAGCGGGACTACAGCAGGGAATCAGACCGGCAGACCACGGCCCGGGGCCTGTCTCTTATACACATCTAGATGTGTATAAGAGACAGGCGCAACAGACATCCCAGGTGGTGGTCAAAGCACCCGGAAGGCGCCGGAGCGGCTCGTCCCGGCTGCTGCTGTGTGCCCTTTAAATCTCCCTCCCCGGCCTGTGTTGTTGCTGGTTGCCTGGCAGCGACGCTGCGTGCTTTGTCCCCAGTTGGGAATCATGTTGCTTGATTCCAGCCCGTGGTTGCCGTTCAGTTGTTACTTTTTTTTGTTTCCCGTTGGGAATCGCTTTGACCACGCTTTTGGCGATGGTCCGGGCCGGAGCTCCAGAAGCATGGTTATTTTTGACCCCTGGTGGGGATTGACTGTGGTGAACATCTGGCGCCTGCGAAACAGACTTTCAGAGCACTTTGGCCCCGCCGCGGGATTGACCGTGGTTCACTGTGGTTGACTGATCTCGTAACGTCTGAAAATACCCACAGTCAACGTTGCTGGCAGAACCTTAACTTTCGCATTTCTGTGCTTTTGGATGAAGGTTCCAGTTGCTTCATATTTTATCCATGTCAGTACACCTGCCCTTGTTGAGTGTGACTTGGGTTACTAAAGATTAATCTCTCACTGTTTTTTATTCCCGGTATTACTCTGTGACAGCTGCTGATAGGCCTCCAATAAAAGCTGCCTGCTGAAACCATACGCAGTACACTCCCAGACAAGGTAAAGCAATGGCAAATGTATTATAAAGGTTTCCTGATTCAAGTCTTAGGCCTCTCATGTGACCAGGCTTCCGAGCAAGATCTCAGCAAAAGCTAAGTTTAGCAGCCTAGCACAAAAAAAGAAGAAAAACAAAAAAACAAAAAAAAAAACTTAATGGGTCTGATATGATCTAACAATCTCGGTCTGCAAACCTGCCCTTATCAAAAAGTACAATCATATTACAGGAATTCATCCAGGTAAACAAGCAAATAGCAAAAGACCATGTGCCGATATGTACAGATGACTCAGTCCAATTACAATTAGGCTAGATATGACTCCAGCCACTTTAACGGACTATAGCACCTTTCTCAGCCCTGGATTCAAAGAATAACACATTCTTCACTGAACAAATGAACAGTATTTATTTTATCCTTATGTAAAATTCTGCAGTCCCTATACTTAGTGAAGTAAATATTAACCTTTTTCTGTGCTGCACAGGAGAAAGAGGACTCTTAACCAGGGAGGCAGTGTGGTAGAATGGGCAGAGGAAAGATTTAGGAACAGGTTGAGAGAATATATCAACAAAGATACAGACAGCAAAGATTTAGGAACAGGTTGTACAATTGTATCAGCTTCTCGGGCTGGGGGAGAGGGAAGGGAGGCAAAGATCTATACGAATTGTCTTTCTTAACATACATTAAATATTTGTCTAAAATAATCATTACAAGCAATGTATGGAACGCCTGTAGCAGGGAGCAGGCTGTTGGAGCGACTGGCCCTTTACCACCAACAAGAGAGTTGCAGGAATATCTCCAGAAATTTGGATTTTAAAAATGAAGAGGAGGAAATGGGAGGTGGGTGGGCAGCTACCAGGCTGTACCAGGCCCCCAACATTCTCTCAACAAGCCTGCCTAGCTGTTCACAGTTTTGCCATTAACCTGCCATGACCTTGAACTCCATTCAGTCTCCAAAAATGACTTGTGGCTGCGTAAGGATAGGCACCTAAACTCAGATTGAGTAACTTCACTGGGAGCTTCGGGTACCTAGCATTTCTGAGGCTACCTTTATTTTCCTGTATTCTATGCAAGGAACACAAAGTATTAAAAGCTGCTTTTAGCTAATGGGTGAAAACCAGCAATCACACCCTAAATTAAAGTGGTTTGCTTTGAGGTGGAGTGCTTCAAAATCCAGTAAGGAGCCAGCGTGGCGGTGTAGCATGTTGGATTTGGATTTTAAGTCACTTCTCCAAGCATGTACTCTCTGGCAGTCAAGTGAGGTTAGAGGAGAGCAGTAGCAGACACCACACCTCATCATTAGGACCTGGCCTGTTGGAGTGATTGGCCCTTTAGCACCAGCACGAGAGTTATAGGTGCTCGCTGAAGCCCAGGTGCTGGAGAAACAAGAGGACAGTGCCTGGATGCCTGGGGAGCTCAAGCTCAGTGGCAGACAGGGTGCGTCAGCAAGGGCTGAGAGGGAGCCCTGCTACAGAGAGACTGTCTAAAGGAGTAACCAGTGCCTAGTCAGAGAAAACCAGAGGAAGCCGGAGCTGGGGAGAAGCTCTGCCAGTAGAGTCAAGCAGCTCAGAGCAAGGCTAGCTTGAAGGAGTCTGCGGGAGGCAGTCCTCCTGAGAACTGAACGTGAGGGGAATGGACTTGGGGTCTACGTATGGGGATGATGGTGGAGGATTGCACGGACTGTAAATAACGACATGGGAGGAGCTAATTCCTGTGTGGGCCTGAGTCTGTTGGGCTGGATCTTGTAAAGACTTTACCCTAGACTCAAGTGACTGTCACATCACCACAATAGCAGAGAAATGGAGAGGGGGACTCAAAGCTGGAAACACAGTGGTGTTCATTAGAGGTGGGACCCCGGGCCCATTACCGGCTACCGGATTTACCGGTTCTCTAAAAACCGGATTCCCGGATTAAATCCTGTATACCGGTACCGGTTTTATTTCATTGATTTCAATGGGGCGCTGTGTCCCCATTGAAATCAATGAAATTAATTAAATTCCTTCCCCCTCCCCCTCCCAGGCTGCGCGGGTGGAAGGGGGGACACCCCCCACCCACCCTGCCCAGCCTGGATTTTTGTTTAAAAAAAGACTCAGAGGCGAGCCCACCCCCCAGCAC
>QEPC01004474.1:912659-936526 GCA_003113815.1 Sphenodon punctatus
ACAAAATTCAGTACAATTACAATTCAAAACACCTTCCACTCCATACATTGCAACAAAACATAAATGCCAAAAAACATAGAAATTAATTCACAATTAGAGCAATATTTTATCATCAACATACATGTAATATATGTACTAAATTTCTTACCATACATACCTCATTTTTATCAATAACTAAACTTGCACATTTTACAATTATGAAACTAATTGATCATCATAATTTGACAAGGAACAATTTTGTAAGAGTAATGTAAGTCTTTCTACATAACTTCATTGTGTACAACGAATTGTATAATGTTTACACTCACATTCTTTACTTCACTGTATGAACTGTACACAATTTGTATACATTACTAAATAACAGACTTAATTTACTCTGACAAAATTGTTCCGGGCCGGAGGGGATGGAGGGGGGGGGGCTAGAGCGGGGTTGGGGGGAATCTCCTGTCAGGTGGGAGGGGATGGAGCAGGGTTGGGGATCAGCGTGGGGGTGGGGGGCAGGTCAGGGATGAGCGCGGGGGGGCAGTTTGGGGCTGGGGGGGGCATGTCAGGGATGAGCGCGGGTTGCCAGGGGGCCAGGCAGCAGCAGGAGCAGCTGCACACAGAACTCACAGGGGGACGGGACGCAGTCACTTCCCCGGCTCTCCAACAGGAGAGAGGAGCTCAATTGCGCATGTGCGAACCTGCAGAACTGATTTTTTTTATCACTAATAACTCGGTTTTGGCTGCATCAATCAGTATCATATTTCAGATGCACTTGTTATTGATCTCATTCTCAAAGCCTGTAAAGTTTGGGGGCTCAACTCATCCAGGGGGAGGAGATATTGATGATTCAAATACGTGGTGTGCATTTTGACCACAACCAATTAACATTTAAGCAGTTATAACATTTTATTTTCCTAATGGATCTTTTTCAAACTTTGTAGATATGATGGTCCTCACAACTTACAGTCATGGTTAAATTTTCAGAAATGTAGGTCAAGCGGTTTCCTCAAAATCGGGGCTTCAGCAGTCCCCTGTTTATAATGAACAGTGGCTGTACATTTAAGTTTCAGGCAGCTACTGCTGCCTGAAAATATACAATGAATTTTAAAAAAACAAAAAACATACTGAATACATTTTTGCACCTTTTCTCAGCACAGTGTCTCTCTCTAGGGCTAGACTGTAGTTCAACTTCTGGGTTTGGTATGCATCTAATCCAGAGACTCTCCTGAAGTTTTATCTGACAGTTTGCCTTTTGGGTCTGAAATCTCAACTGACGCGCAACTAAGCAGAAGAGAATTATTTTTTCGTCTTTCCTTCCATCTGCTCACCCACACAGGGAATACAATCATTTTAGAACGAGGGAGGGGGGATGAGAAGGATGGATTACTGCAGGAGAGAAAGGCACAATAAGTTGTCTTTTGCTAAGATGTGTGTCTAGGTTTAAGAAAGGGTTGGACAAGTTTCTGGAGCATAGGTCCATTAGCAGCTATTAGCCAGGCAGGTTTGGGGAATGTCACCTCCGGGAGCTGGGCGTGAACAACAGGGAATGGATTGCTCCATTGTGACCCGTTAGGTGCTTCTTCCAAGCGACTGAGATTGACCACTGTCGGAGGAAGGTTCTGGACTCAATGGACCATTGGTCTGACCCAGTATGGCACTACTTATGTTCTTATGTGTGTCTTGCTCTTGCAGCCAGACAATTTTGGTTCAAAAAGGCAACACTGTTCCTCAGATCCAGCCGCAAGCGAGTTCCTGATCAGATGCAAAACAAACCCAAAGGCTGAATTTGCGAGCTATCCCTAAACCGTCTCTCTGCTAGCTAACATGAGGAAAGCAGAAACGCAGCGACAGTGGTTCTGTGAAAAATCAATGTGTAAGAACAATGCTGCTGCTGCTGCCCAAAAGTCTTTCCCCCTCCCTCCACTCCCAGACTCCTCGTTTTGGAAAGGCTGGTTTGCCGTGCCCTGACAAACCAGCCCCTCGAGCACTTTGCTAAGTTGCTGGCTACCAAAAGCCACTTGCCTAGCCACTGAACTTTCCTGAGATAGCAAGAAACAGTTTTCACAGAACCACAGCACCTGTCACAGGACTACCACCTGTTAGGCCATACATTACATTGTACCTGCTGGGTGGCTATAGCAAAACCCAGAGTTCAAGTCCTGCCCTTTTCAGAAATGCAAACAAACATTAACAGTGCAATCCTCTGGCAGAATAATGCATATGCATGCTAGCAGTTGGCACAAGTCCCATTCACTTCTATGGAACTTTGACTAAGATGCACTTGCATGTGAGCTGCCCCACCTGAGAATTGCACTTTTTTTATACCAAACCAAAAGCCAGGAAATGTATTTTTACACATAAAATTAAAAGGAGACAAAAACTACCAAGAAATGTTTTAGACTAAGGTAATGAAGCTTCATTTGATGGGTTCTCTCCCAATGAGAAAAGTCTCCCTCCATACAGAACGCCTCCACAGCATGAAGAAACACTGCAAGACTGCAGTAAAACATAAAGGAAGAAGTAGCAGAAAAACCCAATAAAACCGCAACCATACACAACTTGTCAAGCAGAAAGCTTTCACACATAGGTGGCATACAGGTTTTGCACTTTAAAACAAGGGAAGCAAATACTAGAGCCACAAAGCCTAGGGGGGAAAAAAATTAAAGCAACACCCACTAACAGCATCTAAGGATGTTTTCAGACAAATGACACTAACCCCAGTTTAACCACAGTTGAACATTTCTTATGTATGTTGCAGGGATGCATAGGGCACCAATACAGCCCTGCAACATGCCTAAGAAACGTTCAAGTGGGGTCAAACTGGGGTTAGGGTCATGTCTGAAAACACCCTAAATCTGCATTTTTAAAAAAAGATTAATTTAAATCCCTAAATGCTTCATCTCATAACAGCCACTAGACCCAACTTAATAAGCAGCAAGAAAAAAAATCTTTTACAAAACCACAAGGGTTTCCCCATATAGCATTAAAGATACAGGGGGGCAAAGTTCACAGTAATGTTTATCCTTCATGAGGAACCATACACCTTAGTGGCAGAAGAGATCCTTCAGTTATCAAGTCTCAGAAGACAGCCTTGCAGCCTCCATTAAAAATCATTGCTTAGACCTGGAATCTCCTGTAGCTCAGATTCAAGAAACAAAATTGCTTTTTAAAAATACTAGCTGTATGGGTACAATTTGAACACCCTCCCTATGCCCATTAGGAAGAGATGGAGACAAAGTAGTTCAAATAAGATCTTTTATTGGACCAACTTCTGTTGGTGAGAATGTGCAAGCTTTCAGATCACACAGGACCCTTCCTTAGGCATGTAAGAAGGAAATATATAAATTAAGCAATTTTATCTCTACATTAGAAAAAGGCAAAGCAGTGTGCACATCAACACCTTCCCCTCCCTGCTCCAGTCCCTAGCCCCCTTGCAAAAACTCACCCACAAAACCATTGATTCACCTCTGAAGCTGTGAGCAGCAGAGAGCCCTGTGCCAGATCTCCTCAGGGGAGCTTCCCTACTGGAAAGCAAGCAAGCCTGCTTATAACATGGTGACTCTGGGCTCCCCCCTGCTAATGGCCACCTGGAGCAAGCTGAGGCAAGCACAAAGCAAGTCCCACCACTGGCAGTCCTATTCTCTGCTGCCATTGGCTAGGGGCAATAGGAATTTTGCCCACAAATTACTCTCATTGGCTGGATTCCTCCATAGGGACACTGCATGAGAGACTCCAGTCTCACCTGTAACCCCACTTCTAAACTGAATACAATAAGAGTATGTGCTGTTTGGGCAGCTGGCATCTTGCCCCAGACATGCTCAGTGAAGCTCAAGGCTGAGGCAGAACAGCTCCTGCTAGACTGCTCTTAGCCCAGTCCATCCCTCACAGCTTCCTGTGATGTATTGAAGCAGACTGGTGAATCTGATTATGCGAATCCATAGCCTAGTTCCTTAGCCAGTTGCCTAATTTGAATCTGCTGTTGTGTGTTGGTTACTATGTTCTTCCTGGGATGCTGGTGTAATACAGATTGCACTTGTAATGGAGTCTCCTGTGTGTGCGCTCATCTCTAAACTGGAGTCACCTATAACCAGCAATATGTTATACTTCCCTGAAGCAGCCACAGCTTTAGTGGGGCAGAGTCCATTTGGCCATATGGAGGATCCTCCCCTGATGGGAAAGGACAGAGAGAGATAGTGATCTCTCTCTCTATCTGAGACTGTAAGCCCTTTCGGCCAAAGACAGTCTTACACTACATGTATATACAATGTCACCCCAACCTCTGAAGTACAGTCACATCAGTAACGTTATGCCACTTTACCTAAAAAGTAAAGTATGGATTTTGTTTATTACTCATAAATGTGAATTTTTCAAAAGCATTACTTGAAACTTCAGACTTCAAAAACACATAGTATTGTTTCTAGGGAGTCTGAAGATATTGCTGTTCCTTGTGTTGAGGATTTATATACCACTGTGGAATTCCATTTGTATTTAGCTGCAGTCTCTCCTTTGTCTAAACATGCCCAGCCGGAGGAGCCTAAGATGCCCACACAATTCTTGTAATGTTACACTTGACTGACAATATCCCTAGCTCTGCCTCCTCACCCCTCGTTCTCTTGTAATGGGTGGTAGATCTGGCGTACTGTTTCCACTTGGTCTGCAACTGTGCCTATGAGCCGAATTCCACACCCAGTACTTCATGTGGCCACTTGTAAGGATCCAGGGTCACATGCACAAGCACAGAAAGTGCATATCACTTAGAAAATCCAGCCCAGCTTGCCAACGATCTGACCTTAGTTTCAACTCTCTGTACTCCATTCTGCTCTCCCTTACATTGGTAAATTACCCCATTTCATGCCTCCCAACTGTCCCTATATTTAGGATGGGTAGTCCCTCTTTGGGTGTTGAATCCCACTGTCTCTTCTGCAGAGGGTCAAAGTCACTCTTTCAGGAGAGAAGGAGACCAAAAGACTGGTATTCAAGAATCAGGTTGCTTGCCCATGTTACCTAGAGCAGTGATTCTCCCCACAGCAAATGTCCCAGCTGGGAGTCTTACGTTTAACTCTACATGTGGGCGAGGGGTTAAAACCGTCATAAGCCGAGTCCTACGGCTTTTTTTCCTACGAATGACCGGACTTGAAATCCTGCACTCTCATTTGTAAGGGGAAAAAAACACATGACCCGGCTGATGACGCTTTTAACCCCACGCCCACATGCAGAGTTAAACGTAAAATTCCCGGGCAAGAGATTTGCCGTGGGGTGAATCATAACGTGGGCAAGCAGCCTCAGGCACCTTTTTACAGGTTGCCTCCCAGGAAAAGCACTTGAGCAGACAATGGGAAGATGTTGGTATGACAAGCAACTAATGGAATTATAAGCAGGAGAGCATCTGTCCCTATGTATATAGTTGGAATGTTGGGAGGCGCATGAATGCAAGCATGTAAGTGTGCAAGAGAGGAGCTTATTTACTGAGAGGAGGAGCTTATTGGCCAAGGGGAGGGGGTTGTCCCTCTTGGCTGCTCAAAATATTGAGAGGTATGCCATAAATGGCAATTCTGAATTCATCATGATACATCAGGCCCTTTATATTGTACAGTTAAATATTATAAACACAGAATAGTCTCAATTTATAGGGATGGGCGAACAGAATGCGGTTCGGATGTTCGGTCGTTTGGTTCGAAACCCGAGCTCAGGTTCGATGGTTCGGTTCAGCTGAGTTCGGTTTGGCCGAACTTGGCCGAACATTCAAAAATAGCGAAATCGAAACCAAAACCTAATTTTCAGCCCTGTAAAGACGTTTTTCCTGCCTCCGAACTCATCCAAACTCGTCCGAACACGACCGAACTGTTCGGTCATTCGAGAGTTCGGTTCGGACGTCCGAACAGACCGAGTTCAGTCCGAACTCTGAACATCCGAACCGCGTTCGCCCATCCCTATAAATTTAGTCAATCTTGCAGGGAAAGGAAAAAAGGTGTGTGGTGTGGGTGCCCACAGCTGAGACAGCAGAGACTACAGGTCAGGATTTCTGCATTTCAGTACATGGTGAGGAATTCCAGTATATATGGCCATCCCCAAACCCAGAGGCAGCCACATTTCAGTACATGGTAAGGGATTCCAGTATATACGGTCGCCTCCACCCAGAGGCAGCCACATTTCAGTACACGGTGAGGGATTCCAGTATATATGGCCAGTAGGGCTGAAACGAGAATTGGGGCTGAAAGACCAAGGCAAGATGTGGATGCATGGAAACTAAGGCCACTTTTAAATGAGCGGCAGGATCTAGCGCACTGAAAAACATGCTTTGAGAAAAGTCACCGGGGGGGTGGCGGGGGGCGGCTTTTAGACAAACCAGAAGTCTCCGGCTGTCATTGGAATCGCAGCTTGCACATTATTTTTAGAAGTGCCTTTGAAAGAACTCAATATTGACCTCGAGTTTCCAGACATCATTGAAATCTAAACTTATGCATTATTTTTAAAAGCGCATTAGAAAGACCTCGATATCGGTCGATATCGAGGTCTTTCAAATGCGCTTTTCAAAATAATGCACGGACCGCGATTCCAATGATGGTCGGCAACTTCCAGCTCATCTAAAAGCCCCCCACATGATTTCTCAAAGCGTGTTTTCAATGTGCTAGATCCTGACGCGTGTCTAAAAGTAGCCTAAGTTATAAGCAAGCACAATATGTGAGACTGTACAATGTCTTTACTGTTTATATGGAACAGAAGTTAAGGCTCTTACAATTAACTTACAGTTTCCATGCTTTTTGAAGTATGATTGAATTTGTAAAGGCCTTAACCTCTCTCTCAAACTGAAGAGTTGTTTTTTTTAATATAGAATCAATTAAAACTCAAAGAAATATTCAGAGATGAACACTTATCTTCCTGCCCAATTCAGAGCAAATATAAGTCCAGTCTTTCCAAGCTTTACACCAGTATTGTAGAGCAGAAAGGAGTATTCGCGGTCAACAGCATATTTGATGAATTCTTCTGCTTGGGTCTGGAAGAAGTGGTTGTTTGGATATTCACTTCAAGTTTTTGGTTGGCTTTGTTTTCCAGTTTTTTCCTCCTGTTATTTTTGTTTGGAAACTTACTAAATATCTGATCAAATAACCAAAAAACTGAACATAAATTACAGGGGAAGGAAATGGAAAGACAAACCCTTATATTGGTTTTGGTACAAATGTTCATTAGACTATTCAAAGTACTATCCGAAAATGCAGATAATACCCATGAATATAGAACCAGCTATTTGTTTCAGCACTGGTGTTTTCAGTGCTGTGTATTGGTTCTACACCACAATATCATGGAAGTGCAGAAACAGCAGCAGAGAGATAAAGGTCTCGACTCTCCTCTCCATTATGCCGGATGAATTCAGAAGTACGACTAAAACAGTGGGGCGAGGACCCTGCTGAAGTCACTGCTCTGCCAGACCACTAGGTCATTCCAAGTTCCCCAACCAATGGGCATAAAAGAGCAGAGTGTGGCAGCAGATTATGAGCTATGAATATGACTTGATTATGAAAAACGGTGTTGGCCCATGTTCTCTGCAAAAAGCAACATTTCTACATTTTCCAAATGTATGTATGAATTACAGCCAAGTTTGGTATCAGCGTGATCTGTATAAAATAGTACCCATGGCATTGTCAGGTTAATCCCACTAAAAGTTATGTCAAACTATAAATGAAAAGTGTGGTGACTGGCTTATGCCACACTGTAGCAGAGTGCTGTGGGCAAGCGATCGCAGGATGAGGCCCACACTGTGTCGGCATTCTGCTACTAAGTCAGAGCCAGCAGCCAGAGGGTTAAGCACCAGCTCTGAAAGAAGATCACATGACTGGAAGAGGAATGGTCACATGACCCTGTCTGGGGCTTTAAAGAAGGAACTGAAGCCAGGCCAGTCCGTTAAGTGTTTGGAGACAGCAGGGTGAAAAGCTGCTGAGTCAGCTGGCGCCACCCTGCTGGTGAGGGAACACTGGCCCTGTCCAGAGAAGGGCAAGGGAGTTCAGGAAGGCCGTAGCCAAGGGCAGGACCTTGGGCAGAATTGTAGAGAGGTGGATGAGCCAACAACCCTGCAAGGGTCTTAGGATGTGGAGGGCTACAGATCACCTTGATCGCTCTTGCTCCTGGCCAATTCTCAACCCGTATTCGAGTAGCCAAAAACCAGCACTGCCCATGTGCAAAATGGAAGCTCTAGCCATTTCTGAAAATCCGTGGGCTCTGGCAGTCATTTTGCGCATGCGCAGAGTGTTTTAAGGGTGCTGAGAATCCCGCGAGATTCTCAAGAACCCTCAAAAAACGCAATGTTGTAGAGGGGTGATGAGTCAACAACTCTGCAAGGGCCTTAGGGAGTGAAGGGTTACAGTGGGGCAGATGAGCCAGTAACCTATGACTGCAAATGAAGGGCTAGAGGGGCACAGATAAGCCAGGCTGCTAATGGGAGGCGAGCAGGGCTGGCCTTACTGCGGGGCAGCTAAGGGTGGCCGCCCAGGGCCCTGCACTTGAGGGGGGGCGTGGGTTTGGGGGGTTTAGTAACTGTTTGTTTTTTTGTTTTTCGTTTTGTTTTGTTTTTTAAAAAAATCAGGTCGGGCAGGGGGGCAGCAGGAGTGAGGGAGAGGCAGAGGCCACGCCTCTCCCACACTCCGCCCCACCTCCACTCCGCTGCCTGCCTGGCACAGTCTCAGCCAGGGGGAATGAGGGAGAGAAAGAGGCAGAGGCCCCACCTCTCCCTCCTGTTCCCTGGCCGAAAGACACTGACAGCCAAGCATAGGGGGGCACCCACGGAGTGAGGGAGAGGCAGGGCCTCTGCTTCTTCCCTCACTTCCGGTGGAAGTGAGAGAGAAGAAGGCAGAGGCCCTGCCTCTCCCTCACGCTGCTGGCCCCCTCCACTGCCTGCCTGGCTGTTTTGGCAAGGGGACATGAGTGAGAGGCTGGGCCTCTGCCTCTCTTCCTCATTCCCCCTGGCAGAGACTGTGCCAGGCAGCAGGGGGGGGGTTGGGGGGGAGTCCTCTGCCCATCTCCGAGCCCAGGCCAGAGTAGCATGCCGCCCCCAGGCCAAGGGGAGCGCCTCCCTGAGCCGGGGAGCGCCCCTAGGCCCGCTGGACAGGATGGGACCCAGTATTTCTTCCCTGCCCTGGGCCCCGCTTAGGGTAAGGCCGGCCCTGGAGGAGAAGTGCCTGGGAACTCCTAGGCCTGAGTGGTGGTCAGGCTATGGAGGGAAAGAGCTGGTAGCCCACCTCAGGCTAGAGGGCCAAAACTCCAGCAAGTTATGGGGACCCAGGCCCTGCCTAAAAAAAAAAAGGCAACAGGGGTGCAGGGAAAGAGCTAGCTATTAGCCCATCCTGGAATGGGAGGCTTGGGGCTAGGGAGCATCAGATAGGGTCCAGTGAGAAGGGGCTTTGGAAACCTGACCAGCTCTTGGGATGAGAAGCATGAACCCAAGGAGCAAGAGTTGGTTGTCCCTATGTAGGAGGAGCTTGAGGGAGAACACCTTGGGCCTGAATCGGAGGTGACCAAGGTACTATGTGGAGATTGTGGGCATGGACAAGCTCTCCCCTCTGGAAGGGGGGTAGCAATGATCTGTAAGAACAATACTCCTCAGATGGAGGCCTAAGCAAGGGGTATCATGGGTGGAGGCCATTGGTGAGACCAACCATGTCCGGGAGCTAATTCTCCAAACCAGAAACATCTGTGCCGGTGATGGGTAAGCCCCTGAAGTTCAAGAACAGTGAGTATGACGAACACCACCTTCCCTGAGACAGAACAGCAGCCATAAGGACTAAGAAGGTGAAATGGTATCCAGAAAAACGTGAGTAATTCTGGTCCTGTAATGACTTAAACTCAGGATGGGCTGCCGGTCTGTGTCTCACACATAATTTAGGGTGACTTGGAACAAGAGAAATCAAGGTGAATATGCAATAGATGATAAACGAGTGAAATGCAAACAAATCCTGGACCGGGGGGGGGGGGCTGTAGACACCCCCTGCAGAGGACTCAGTGGGGCCTCAATGCACACTAGGGCTGACATTTTCCCTCGCATTCTTGCCAAATCTCAGCAAGAATTGGATTCTAGGCGAGATTTGCAAGAATAGGTCAAGGATTCGCCAATTCTCCACCCATATTCGTGCAGCCAAAAATGGCACGGCACATGGGGCAAAATCGCCGCTGTGGCCATTTCTGTGAATGCGGTGGCCCCGGCAGTCATTTTCCGCATGCACATAAGTGTTTTAAGGACACTGAGAATCTCGCGGGGTGGTGGGGACCGCACATGTACAGAAATAGCCACGGTGACTATTTTGTGTACATGTGCCGAGCGCAGCCGAGATTTTCGATAATCTTGCAAGACTCAAAAATCTCAGTGAGACCTTGCGAGATCTCACGCATGGCTGCGAGAATCTTGCACGTTCTCACAAGAATGAGCAGGATTCTCATTTCAGCCCTAAACTGCGGACAGAACAAAGGTTTATTTGTGTGAGATAGGACACCGCATACTATCAGTATGTGCAACATCACAGCTACTGGAGACACAGACGACAATTTTTCCGCAACCTAGAAGACAGACCATAAAGCCGGGTTGGAGAACCTCCAGTTTGAGGTCTGTTTTAGGCTTTCCCTGCCCCCATTAACGACAGTCTGCCACCCATGCTCCATGGGCCACCAGCCGCAGAGCACTTCTGTGTTACTGGCCACACCCTTGACATCTTCCCCTCTCCTTCCTCCCCTTCCTGGATACTACAGTATGAAGAGACTTGCAGGGGCATGGATCTGGCCGTAGTGGGGCAATGGTTTCCTACCCTTGCCATAAAGTTTATTTATAAATTAAAATTTATACCCCACCTTCCCCTAAGGCTCAGAGAAGTTGAGGATGGCTTTAGGGAACCTGTGAAGGCAAGAGCCTTCTGCCATCTGACTAGAAGGACTGCACTCAACTAGGGCTGAAACAAGATTTTGCAAAAACGGGAATTCCCACCATCAAAATCTCGGTTCCCCAATAAGGTCTTGGTCGAATCAAGAACCTCTCAGTACTCTACAATGTCTCAATCAACATCCATTTCTCAATTTCCCACTTTGCTGTTTACTGCTTTGTTGTCAATTTCAAATCCCAACAGGTATTACCAACCCAATACTGCCTATTTGCGATATTACCAACCCAATACTGCCTATTTGCGAGATCACCTCACTCCCCAGGTTCTGGACTGGCCCCTGGGGGTGCCCTGTTGGAAGCTCCCCGGGTTTCCCAGGGGGGCACGCAGGACAGGGCGTTCTCAGTGGCCGCGCCGCACCTTTGGAACTCCCTCCCGGTGGGGCCCGTCTGGCCCCAGACTTCCCAAGTTTCCGTAGAAACTATAAGACCTGGCTGTTCCATCAGGTGTTTGGCGAGGGAGGGGGGGGTGTGTTGGGTTTTGTTCTCATCTTATTGTTGTAGTGTTGTATTTGTTATTTTGTGTTTTATATATTTTATTGTATTTTTACTGATTGTTAGCCGCCCCGGACTGCCTGGCAGGAGGGGCGGGGTATAATTTTTTAAAATAAATTAATTTCTTCCATCTTTCCTGCACCCCACTTTTCCTTGTCACTCACTGGGTTGGGGTGCACGTTCCTTTACAAATCTGCAATCCAGTTGTTGCAGATTGATCAAAGAAAAGGGAACAACATACAACAACAATTCTGACTGGAAGCACTGTTTTTTTTAAAACTATGTTTGGGCAGGCAGGAGGATGTTAAGGAGTGAGCTGTTCACACAGTGATTGGCTCAGAAATGTGGAAACAACAAACCCAGAAGTAAAATGGTACCCTCAGCAATGCGGTAAGTGGTAAACGAACAGTACACGGTAACAAACAGTAAGTTGGTAAATCAGGACAGTATATTACGGTATTGCAAGAATGAAAACAATTCTATCGGTATTGGGAAATTGATCCCGGTTACTGAAAATTTCATAGTGATGGTCAGGCTGCTTGCAAAGGGGCCTGCCAAGAAGGAAACTTTCAGAGCAAGGAGGGGTGGAGTACTGGTCCCATCCCACCCACTGTCAGGCCACGTTCTGACAAGCAGGCTTAAACTGAAGTTATTAAATTGGTTCCCGGCACTTGCCTGCTCCATTCCCAGCCTGGTAGCAGCCTCTGCAGCAGCAGAGTTGCCTGGGGTAGGGAGAGAGAGTTAGGACAGCAACGGGAGGCAGTAGGGAAGAAACAGTGTGGGGAAAGCGCTTCCCAGTGCTGTTCAGGAACAGAGACATCTTGCTAGCTCCAGCAATGACAACGCTGGGGAATAAGTTGCCACCTAGACAGGCTGCGCAGGGAGAGCCAGGACTGAGCTCTCCGTCTCGCTCACACCAAGAAGGTAACACAAACAATTAAGTCAAATTAAAAACCGAAGGGGAGTATGTCCTCCTGGTTTTCCAGGAGGACATGCTCCTCTTCCTCCTTCTGAATACAGTCAGTGTAAAGCGCAGTTTGTGTGGACAGTATCAGAGTTAAGCTGAATTAAGGCTTAATTAAACTAATTTAAATGTTGCATTTAAATGTTCATCGGAACATGACCTTAAACTTCCTGGTGGGGTTGCTGCTACTTGGGGCAGGGGAGGGAGGACCTCAGAGCTGGGGCGGTGCTACTTTCATGGGTAAGCCTTGTCCTCCCAACCTGGAGAGCCTGCCCTTTTGCCTTTAAGCGGGACCATAATTGGGGCATGAACGCAGGCCCACCACAGCTTTGCTACACTGGGTACTCGAATTCCGGGGCGTTCATCAGTTAAGACACCACAGAGCGGGCCTAACCCACTGTTTAATTCATGTGACTGGAGAACGCTCCAAGACATAGGAAACAGATTGTTTATACTTGTAGACTAACACTCTAGGGCTGATGGAGACTAGAAGCACAGAAGCCAAGTTACAGTTCCCTCTGGAGGTAAGCTGGGATGCCGCCCAAATCTTCATTACATGGGGTTGCCAGGAAGCAAGCTCTTGGGTCAGTGGTGCTTTTTGGACAGGTGGCAGGGTTTGAGAGCCACTGTACTAAAGGGAGGGAATGTGACACAGGGTGAAAACATACGTGCAGCCGCACATCCGGGGGTGAGATGGCCACCCCTGGCCAGGTCAGGGGATGGAATCAAATGTTTCCCCAGCCTGACTTGGCTGGGGAGGATGGGAGGGGAGCAATGCGTGGCTGGCTGGCTCCGCCCCCATGCTGTGGCTGGTGCCCTGCCCCCACCACGGCGGGCAGCCACAGCTGGCTGCCATGGCTACCCCCCACAGTGGACGCAAAAACAGACATGCCCTTCCAGTTCGCCTCACTCTGGCCCGCCTGGGTCGATTGCGGGGCCGGATCATGGGTCCGGATCTTTCCAGGCCCACGTTTCTGGCTCAGCCACTAACCTGCTGGGGTTTGAACCAGGCCCACATGTGGTGGACCTGGAACAGATGTGTGGGGTTCAGCGCTGTCCCAGGCGGGCCAGAGTGAGCAAACGGGGCCAGTGTCACGTCTGTTAACACCCACTGGCTTGGTACAGTGGCAGCCATTCATTCCTCCAAGCCCTAGTAACCCTTTCTGCTTTTTGTCTTTCCCCCCAACCCTACCACTAATCATGGTTATCTACATATGCCTTTAAATAGCTCTCAGCATCCTAGTATCTCAGCACTTCACAAGGGGTGTTTACAAATGTGACGCTGGCCCAGATTGGCCAGGGCCCCTCTCTCACAGGGAGGTCATGGCATAACACCCCCACCCCCCTCCTCCCTAAGCCCAAACACCAACTCTCACTGGAGGGGTCATGACACTCACAGCTCCTCACCCCTCTCGTCATGGCAGCATGTTTGTTCCGGGCCCACGAGATGTGGGCCTGGTAAAAACCTGGCCCAGGGTGGTGGCCGGGCCAGAAGTGTAGGCCCAGATCACAGCGGGCCCACAGTCCACTGCCAGCCAGCCAGATCAGAGCGGACAAACTGGGCAGAAACATTTGTTCCCAGCCCCTCTCAGCTCGAGGGCTTGCCATGGCACCCAACCATGGCTGTCTGTCATGGTGGGGGGGGGGGGGGATGCTAGGAGCACAGGGGCGCCGGAGCTCATCCAGCCAGGGAAAACCCTCCCCTCCCCAGGTAGGGATGACGTCCAGTGTGGACATCTGTTAACACCCAAGTAATTTATCCTATGATAAGGCCAGGCAGTGCTGTTTGAGGGGTGGGGGGTTGGGATGCTATGACACCCCCAGTGAGAGGGGGTGTACGGGCTTAGGGAAAAGGCTTGTAAGTTTGTAACTGGATTTTAAAATTGCAATTTTAAATATAAAACATTATTTGTGAATGTAGGGCTCGGAAATTTTATTTTTATTTTTTTCCTGTAAGTCCTTTTGTGGAAAAGAGTGGAGTACAAATCTAAAATAACAGTAATGATAAATAATTGTCTCCCTTTCACAGAGCAGAAACTGAGGCGCACAGAAGCTCAAGTGAATTGCCCCCAAAATTACATAAAGCATTTTTACATGCACTAGCTTTCTCTCGGACTTCAAAGTCCAGGTTCAGTAAACTTGCATGGCTAGAGGTTAGACGCTCACAGCCCCTCCCAGAAGTCGACGAAGCGCCATTATGAACAGTGGCAACGGGTGACTCCCGCATGTTTTGAGACCCAGGCTTGTGAGTCCTCTGATATCAGGGACTTACAAGTCTGGGTCTCAAAAACATGCAGGTTTCGCCTGGTACCTCTGTTTTACAATGGTGCCCCGGCAACTTCCAGGAGGGGGGTTGAGCATCTAAACCCCCCTCCCCTCATTGCGAGTTTATCGAACCTGGACTTTGAAGTCCAGGAGAAACCTGGTGCATGTAAAAACACCCATAGAATCTGTATATAAGCCAGGAATTAAACCTTCATCTCAAGTCAGTGCCTTAGCCAAAAGGCTATCCTGCCTCCTGGTTAGAGCTTATGCACCCAAGCACAACCTGCCAGATTTGTATGAATCTGCCTCCTGCTACCACAAGCAAGCCTGCATGTTTGTTTACCTGGAGTGGCACTGTGGGCGGCACAGCGACCTTTCTCATGAAACTGTACGAGAAACGAAATCCCCTTTCAAAGCTTGGGTCATGTCTCAACTAGCCGCCCTGTAACCAATTTTTACAAAAGAAGAAGGGAGCCGTCAGCCTAGACCTGTCAGCAGCCGAGAGCACAAATCACGCTACCTCTCTGAACTTCAGAGACAAAGGCAGCCCTTTGGCAGGAGCTTGCTAACCTGCTCGCTTTGAACCAATCCATCCTCCTCGCCATCTTTCCCTGGGTCATCAGGAGTGAAACTCTTGGCTTGAGAAGGCGGTGGGAGTGGCAAGGGTTATGTCACAAGGCTGGGGAGTGCTATAAAGTCAAAGAAGTGCCATTTGTTGTTCCCTTCCTTAGTCAAGCAAGCAGCAGCTTGTGCCCAGGAGCACATGTTCCATCTGGTTTGTCAACTAGCTCCCGCCACACAGAAAAGTACGTGTCCTTGCTGCCGCTGCTTCTCTGACACTGTGTACATGGCAGGGGCACAGAGAAGAGCTACCCATGAGCCCTACCTAATGTTACAGGAAATGCTGCCCCTTCAGCAAATAATCTCAAGTGGGCTTGCTTGTTTTATTTTCCTGATTGGAAAAAAAAATCATAGCAAATCAAGATCAGGAGATTGCTGTTTGCTTCAGCATCTATCACATTCTGAATGCTAAAGCCCTTCTTCCAAAACAGCAGAAGTGATGGCTTGTTCTACCAAGCAGCAGCACTGTTGGGGGATGCTGGCAATCATGATTTAAGGCAGTTAGTTGGGGAATCTTTTCCTTCCTACACGTCACTTTGAAAATTAGTATTAGCTCCAGGAGACAGATAGAACGGGCAGGTTGGGGGAGGGAGCGGAGCTTAGGGGATGTGCTCAGCTTGCAGGAAGGAAGGAGAGAATCCCAATCATAGATCTGTGCCATGGATCCATTTGTTTTTCTCTGCTCCCTTCCAGAATTCACTCTTTCAGTGCTTGCTTGATCCAGAGGCCAGAGCCAAGAATTGGAATGGGGCCAAATAAAAAACAGCAACAGATTGCATTTGACCCAAGGGTCAGTGGTTCCCTTCCCTGATTTATAGTCTACAAGGAGGGAGAATCCCTGTCACAGCATTGAGGGTGGAGGCAATCCAAAACTGTATGCTTGACCTCTTTGTTTTGAAAGGCTATACTGGCATTAAATGCTTCTCCTAAAGTGAGGCAATTCTTTATCTCTTCTTCCATCTGCACTAGAATTATCATACACAGCATCTTGGTCCTTCCATAGCTTGGGATATCTGTCATTTAAAAGTCACATTGACATATTAGACAGAAACAAAAAAGTCTGAGCTGCCTGCTTGGCCTTGAAATTGCAGTTCAATCTAATAACATTTGCAATCACAGCGCTATTGCTGTGGCTGAACACTTTCCAGATGTGTAGCCTGATGTTAGAAAGTAACATTCATCTCTGCTTAGTGCTATACAAATGGATTATTCATGGGCTGTGACCTTTCTTTCCCTTACCAGGTCTTTGTTTCATGTTCTTTCTATTTATATCTCAATTACCTACACACAGAAACACTACTGATGCAGCACTGCAGACAGGTACCTCCTTGGATCACTCCTGCAATGCATATGCCCTGCATGGATTTGCCAGTCATTCCCATAGTAAATACAAATCATCATTTTGCTTCATATTAATATTATTTTGTGCAGCAAGTAAACTGCATATTGGCATCAAGCAAATCCTCCTCTGTGGATTCCTATGTTGGCGTTTGTGGCATTAAATGACGACGTATTGAGGGAGAAGGAAAAGCATCCCTCAGTCCGGGCATATTTCTTTTTAGGATTTGGGGCACCTTCAGTTAATCAGCATTAATTATACGCATGTGCCCTGACGCGCTTGTTACAGAAACATCTATGCACTTTAATAGCCATCTGGATTGGCAGTGCTGGTGCAGCAACACACACACACACCCAAGCATAAGCTTTGCAAAAACCTTTTTCAACCAATAGCTGTAACCAAGAGCAGCCAATAGCAGCTCACACTCGGTGCACTGTCAGTCCTGTAAGGAGACATGACTAATAGTGGCCGATAGCTGCTCACATGTGGTGTGCAGCCAATCCTAGCTAGGCAACCGCCCAGCTCTTTAAGCTGTTCAAAACATTCGGTGCGTGCTTTGCAGAGTTCACAGACACTAGATCTGCAGCCATGCAGACACATGCCAAGAACTCTTGTTATTGCGTTTCAGGCCTTCCTTTCACTGCTGAGCAAAACTTGTGAGCAATCCAACAGATCCAAGCCTACTGCTTTCACTTGCACAGTGTGATGCTAAGGCACAGAAAGGCTCTCGCTCGATCTCTGGCTGGGATAGTGGGGAGCACCGCACCGTAGAGACAACTGCTGCTTCAGCACCGTGCACTTGCCTATCTCCAGTGACAACGGACCATGCTGGGGAGGAGCAAAGCTGTGCAATGGCAGCTAATGCATGTAGAGAGGTACCTGTCAGGAGACAGAGCTTCAAACATCGATGCCATGGCCAGGACTGTACCCACCAAGAGCCTGGTCTGGGTGAAGGAGAAAAGCACAGACTGGTGGGAGAATGTGCTGTCCTGAGTGGGTCGCAAACGTCAGGATGTCCCATTGCCTGATCTGCAGATAGCAGAGATCCTCAGGCCACGACTGGAGAAAAAGAGCAGGGTGATGCAGTCACCCAACCCCGTGGAGAAGCGAGTTCTCCATCACCATCTGGAAACTCGCCATTCCAGGCTCCTGCTGCTGTGTCGCTCAGCAATTTGGCATTGGAACTTCCAGGGTGGGCACCATACTAGTGGTTTTCACAGCAACTGTGGAAGTGCTGCTGGACGCGTGGCACAGTTGCTGACCTTCAGAGGTAGTGGAGGGATTTCAGCAGGAGGGGTTCCTGAACTGTGTAGGGGCAGTTGATGGGAGCCATATCACCATCATCTGCCCACCCCACAGCAAGGATGACTACCTGGACCCAAAGGGTTTTTTTCTCTGTGGTTCTCCAGGTGGTGCTGGCTGGATGGTCCGGAAAGAATTACAACACCCGCATCTTCTACCAGTCCCTCTTCTTTGGCTGCATGTATATTGGGGAATTTGAACCCTCCACTGAAACATGCATTGAGGGAGTGCTCATGAGGTCTGTTGTTCTCGGGGACCCTGCCTACCTCCTGAAGCCCTGGCTCATGAAGGCATACAGCACTGCCTGCACCCCGGAGGAAAAGTACTTTAACCAATGGGTCAGCAGCACCCACTCTGTTGCCTAGAAAAAGCTTTAGGGCTATTAAAACAGCACTGGAGATCAGTTTTTTAGCTCGAGACCGCTTCACTTCTAACTACTGCCACCTGTGTTCTCCATAAGATCTGAGAGACTGGCATGGCCTCATTGGAAAACCTCCAGCCAGTTAGCTACAGCGGAGCCAGTGCCCCTGTTCCAGGTCTAGCTGAACCAAGCAGAGAAGCGCATAGCCAGAGACATCTGGGACACCTTGTGCTGGTACATCAACCGCAGCTCTAGCCCCAGCACCCACCATCAGTGACAGACTGGCCAGCACCTGGCCGTTGCCTGTGGCTTTTCTATGGTTCTTCCCTTTGCACCCAGGCTTTTCTCCACTGAGTGACTATTCACCTCCCCCCCCTCCCTGGCCCTCAAGTGCAAGTGCATGGCCACTGGCCTCCCCACCCCCCATTTTTGGTGCACCTGCCACCCTCACCTTTCCAACTCCCAGCCCCCAAAGCAGCTTATTGCTATGCCATCCTGTCATTTTCCACACACACTCCTCCCCCAAACTTCTCTCCTTTCCTAGACAAAGCACAGAAAGCATGGATTCTGACAAATTTAAGAACTATTTCTTCTTGCACCTGCTCCGTTTGGGAGCAGCTGGGTGCGCACACTTGGGTAGCAGGACTGGCAGGGGGGACATTTTCCTGATCCTCCTCCCATGGATCGGGTTGTGGAGGAGTGTTTGTGGGAGACGTGCAATAATGATTGGGAGGGGGGCGGAAGGGGAGTGTGCCTGTTCCAGGAACTGTTCCCTGGTGTGAGCATATTCCGGAGAGATCACAGGTGCTTTCCCGAGGGGGGGGACCAGAGTGGGTGGGCAGGTTCCATGTAGAGCCGATAGGGGTTAGGAAATGGTGCCTGCCCTGAGCAATAATGTTTGTGGTTGCAGCAGGAACATGCTCAAGCAGAGAGCGCTGGAGCTGAATGGACTGGAACAAGCTGCTTTGGATCTGTGCCCATCTCTCACTCATCTCCTTGCTCGTGCTGTCTGACCGCTCAAACTACAGATAGAGGCAGGCCCAGTGCCTTCCCTCCCACCGGCAGTCCAGGTGGGCCTAAGCAGCAAAGGCCTTGCATTCTGCAGTGTTTTCCCACACCAGCTGCCTATGCTCCCTGGCTAGGCCATTAACGGCGCCACGGATCTCGTCCACTTGCCGCGTGGCAGCTCCCTTACCAAATCCTCCCTGCGCCGCTGGTTGTGGACCCGCAGGTCCTGGTTTCACTGGGAACTTGTGGCTGGGGGGGTGGGGGGTCCGTCTGTGCTTGTTGCACTGACAGACCTATAGCAAGGCAACAAGGAAAGCCATTAGTTCAGGCCATCCCACCCACCTTCCCACCTCAGTGTTTCAAGCCCCTGCCGACCCAATTTTCAGCCCTCAGACTGTCCAAAGGGAAGCGGGAATGAGTCCCTGGCCTATGCTGGGGCAGTTGCTAGGGTGGGATTCCAGCACCACACAGTTATCCTCCCACAATCTCTATAGAGGAGTGAAGAACATACAGAAATCAACCAAAGCCATTTGCACCATCTCCCTCCATGGCCACCATTTTGGCTTCCTTCCACACCAGCCTGCCATGGTGCCTTCCCACCCACTTCCCATGCCTATCATTCCCGCCCTGTGCAGCTGTTTGCTGGTGATTTTCTGCTGCTCCTCCGCATTCTCCTGTCATCACAATAAAAACCATAATTAGACAACAAATGGAAGCCTTTATTATGCAGTTGTGTAAAAGCAAACACCACCCCCAGCTACATTAACTTACTGTCCTCCTCCGCCTCTCCCATCTCCTCTACAAAGGCGGCATCTGGGTCCTCCATGCCCTCAACCAGAACCTTGGGTGGCTCCTCAAACAAGGGCTAGCTCTCAAGCTTGAGGGGATATACCATGAAAGTCACGGTGTTCATGTTCACGTCAACCCGTGCTGGCTCCGGGGCAGGGGTGGGCACGGAGGGATTTCTGTCAGCAGTCGCAGCTTCCATGGGGGAACTGGGAGTGGCTCCAGCATGAGCGGGGGGGGAGGGGGGAGCCATATCCACCCACTTATGGTCCCTCACAAAGTTACAGTCATTCAGGTGGGATGCAACAATGGCACCATCCATTCAGAGGAACCGGTCAAGGAGCTCATAATATGGCCATGTTTGCCTCCCACAACTGGAAACAAAATTGTTGTCCCAGATCTCCTTGTAGCCATGCCTCAAGTATTTGGCCCATGGCCAACACTGGTTCATGTCCCAGGTGTAGCCCTGCTGTGTTATTTGGAGGACGGAGATCTCTTGGAACACAACCTCATTTCTGTAGCACTCAACTGGACATATTGGACCTTTTACTCCCCCCATAGATCAATGAAAGCCTTGGTCTCTTCCTCAGTCCAGGGAATGCAGCATTGGTAGGCAGATCAGTAGGCAGAGAGTGACTGCAATTGCGAGGTGGTGGTAGCAGTGCTGCTTGTTGCCTGGCTCTCAGCTTGAGCTATGGCCCCAGCAATGGTAATCCTCCACAAATTGCTACGGAGAATGCAGTAGCTGGGGAAAGAGCAACCGTCAGGAACATACTGCCAACCAGGAAGATCTTGGAGAACATGTGTTTGAAAATGGCACAGTAGGCTTAAGCAGATGCTCTGTGCACATCAGCGAGAGCAAGAATGTAGAGGGGCCAGCAGTCGTCGCTACGCAGAACACTCTAGACTTTTCGCCTGCGACTCCGTGGTGCTGGTGGAACTGTACGCATGGAGGCTGCATGCAGCCTAATTGACAGGATGTGGGCACACATTAGCCCACATGGCAGCCTTTGCATGTTCTGGGACCCTGCTGTGAGACGGGCTGCGTGTCCAGTGGCCATGTGGCTGGTGGGGGAAAAACACTTAATAAACAGCCAGGTGGACACCCACCTGGTGTGGGATACTGTCTTGCTAGTTAACAACTTAACACCCTTTGTCTTTGGTTACATGCAAGAAGGGCTTTCAGTGGATGTTTTCATCATGTATCCACTAAAGAAGCTACGTGTAGAGGTGCTGCATCAATTTTCAGCTCTGCTGCTGCAATAAAATCCTCCAGAAAAAGAATGCCCACTGCATCTGCCTTTGAACTACTCAGAGATAACCAGAAGGGTGGGCAAGGTCTGACCAGAAGGATTAAAAACACAACACTACTTAACATGTAGAGAAGCACGTCGGGTATGCATTTTTTGAATGGGCAATGTCAACTGAGGCTGCATTCCCATCTGCGGAGCTGCGGCAGAGGGAGGGGAGAGGGAAGACACGGCAGCGCGGAGGAGCCGGCTGACAGGAAAAGAGCTGGTGCGAACGGGAATCTGCCGCAGCTTCTCTCGCGCATGTCAGGGCGCAAAATCCTGCCGGCATGCATGAGAGAAGCCGCGGCAGATCCCCGTTCGCACCGGCTCTTTTCCTGTCAGCCGGCTCCTCCGTGTTGCCGCGTCTTCCCTCGCCCCTCCCTCTGCCGCCACCACCGCCGCAGATGGGAATGCAGCCTAAGTCTAACCATACCTAGGGTTGCAAAGTCTTTCGGATTGGCCTGGAGACTATAGGCTTTTAAAACTGGAGTCTCTATTAGGGGTGCGCACTTGGTTTTCATTATATTGATAACAATAATGACAGTCTCATTTTTCATTATTATTATTGCAATAACGATAACCAAGATAAATAACTAAATCAATAACAATAACGACAGTCATTGATTTCGTTATTGCCTGGCAGGTGTTTTTTGGGGGAAATGTGGAGAGGGGGGGAAGGGGCAGAGATCTCAGATCCAGAAACAGTGTTGAACTCTTGAACATCTTAATCCTCCCCTATTCCCATTCCTCCCCTGCCCGTACCCACCCTCTCACAGACCCCTCATCGACCCCTCCCTCCCCATAAGAATATAAGAACGTAAGTGCCATAGTGGGTCAGACCAACGGTCCATTGAGCCATCATCCAATCTCCAAAAGTGGCCAATCTCTATCGCTTGGGAGAAGTACCCAACAAGTCATAATGGGGCAATCCATTTCCTGTAGTTCGCTCTCAGCTCCCGACGGTCAGAGGTTACGCTAATGGTTGTTAATAGACCTATCCGCCAGAAACCTGTCCAACACTTTTTTAAACCAAGCTTATGCTACTGGCCTTGACCACATCTTCTGGCAACAAATTCCACACGTTAATTGTGCGCTGAATGAAAAAAAATACTTTCTTTTAAATCTGTTACCAGTTAGTTTCATGGAGCGTCCCCTAGTTTTAGTACTATTTAAGAGGGTAAATAACCACTTCCTCTTTACTCGTTCCACACCACTCATGATTTTATAAGCTATCATATTCCCCTCTCAGTAGTCTCTCCCCCAAGCTAGAAAGCCCTAACCTATTAAGCCTCTACTCGTACGGAAGCTGTTCCATACCATTTATCATCTTTGTTGCCCTTCTTGGTACCTTTTCTAGTTCTACTATATCTTTTTTGAGATGAGGCAACCAGAACTGCACACAGTATCCAAGGTGCGGTTGCACTACTATAGATTTACATAGAGGCATTATATTTTCTATCCCAATACAAGTAATTACTAACATTCTGTTTTCTTTTTGACCACTGTCATACATTGAGATGAGGATATCAATGTACTATCCACAATGATTCCAAAATCCTTTTCCTGAATGGTAACTCCTAATTTAGAACCCAGCATTATATACATATAGTTTGGATTATTCTTCCCTACGTACATCATTTTGCACTGGTCAACATTAAATTCCCACTCGCCATTTAGTTGCCCAGTCACCCAGTCTTGCAAGATCCTCCTGTAATTCTTCACAGTCCACTTGGGTTTTAACTACCTTGAATAACTTTGCATCATCTGCACATTTGATCACCTCACTCTTTTCCAGATCATTAATGAATATAAATGTTAAAAAACACTGGTCCCAGTACAGATCCCTGGGGCACTCCACTATTTAATTATCTTTGTGATAATTGTGAAAACTGGCCATTTAGTCCTATCCTTTGTTTCCTATCCTTTAACCAGTTACCGATCCACTATAGGACTGGGCCTCCTATCCCACAACTATTTAATTTCCTCAAGAGTTTCTCGCAAGGGACCTTATGAAATGCTTTCTAAAAATCCAGATACACTGTATCAACCAGCTCACCCTTATCCACTTGCTTATTTATGCCCTCAAAAAATTCCAATAGATTAGTGAAGCACAAGTCCCCTTCGCCGCCGCAATGTCGGCGACGGGGTAATTGTCCCGCCCCCTCCATGAGAGGGATGAGACGGGACAGAGGTTTTTTGCCGGCGGAGCGCGTTAGAGCGCTCTGGCCGGAGACGCTGTTGCCAGGCAGACTGGCGCGCGGGCGGGAAAGCACGCCGCGCCGAAACGGAGGACAAGCCCCGCCCCCTTTAGAAGAGGCGGAGCAGTTCTCGGCCGCGTGGTCGGCAGATCGTCGGGGGAAAGCGAAAAGCAGCAGCAAGGAGCGCTTGCTGCTGCCCTTAACTTAACCAATCCGGAGTTGGAGAACGAGATGGGCCGCACAAAGAAGAAAGCGGCCCCAAAGAAGCCTCAACGAGGAGGACAGGGCAGTAACCCCCGGGGGGAAAGCACGGGGGAGGGGGACGGGGCCCCCACC
>QEPC01004474.1:942475-993461 GCA_003113815.1 Sphenodon punctatus
CACTGGGGTTATTCCCCGGGGAGGGGTACTGCAGTTCGGTCAGTAAGTACCTGCACGGTCTGCTGGCTGAGCGGGTACTCACCTCCTTACTCAAGCCCACTGTTGGGACGCTCCCCCTTTCGGCCAGAGCCAGGGTGCTGTCGAAGGGGAGCCTTGTTTGTGTTGGAACTGGCACGGGAAGGCACATCCCGGCCAGCGCCGAGTTTATAAGAATCAGTTAGCTAATCATACTGGACCCATATTGCTCGTGCAATCACCCACCGTCTTTGAATTTGTTGAATAAAGAGTGCGGCCTGATTTAATCCAGCACTTGGTATCTGTGTCTTATTGGGGGGTGCGGCGACAACTTCCTTTTGCTAAATCCATGTTGACTCGTCCCCATTATGTAGTGTTTATTTATATGCCCAATAATTCTTCTTAACCATTTCCACCAGTTTACCTGGTACCGACATCAGGCTTACCAGTGCGTAGTTTCCAGGATCGCCTATGGAGCAGTCCTGGATCCTCCCCTACCTTATGTGGCCCGAAAGCTTACATAATCTCACCAACAGAAGTTGGTCCAATAAAAGATCATCTGAACTAATTTATTTAAGACACTTTAACCTTCCTCTTATGTAACACTAAAACAAAGTCTACCCAACACGTCTACACCATTCAATTCTCTGTTTCCCTGCTTCTACCACTCCCCTGCTTTTAAGGGGTAGACTCGGCACCTAATATGAGAATCAGGTTTTCAAGACTGCTTGGCTTCCATTTAGGCACAGAAATAAGTACAAGTTTCTCATAAGTGCTGGGCACCCCGCAGATCCTGTCATGTCACTGAGTTCCAGAAGAGCTTATCACACTCAGCAAATGAGAGAAGAACTCTTTTGAAAATCTGTCTCCAGGCAAAGTACTCATCAAACAAATCAACCATTGCTGGAGTTCTCTGCTCATTTCAGAGTGGCTAACTGCACTTCCTTGTGGGCTTGCCTCTCTCCTTCCCATTCTTAGCAAAGCATCAACCAGTTTCCCTCATTTTTTTAATAAAAAATTTTTTTTACCTGGTAAACATTTGACCAACAGCAAGTTTGCCCAGAGGCAAAAAGAAGCCTCCCTATTTTTCATACTTGGTTTCATTTCCTGTCTGCTGTTCCAACCCATAAGTAGTTCTCCCAGTTCCCATCATCTGTGGGGCTGGGTTTTTTCCTCCTTGATTTTTAGCATGAACGTGTATTCCTTTGTTCCTCTCTAATGCTAGCTTTGTCGGCAGCCTTCCCCTGCCTGTACTCCCCTCAGTAAGGGTGTAGAGTTTTCAGTTTCCCAGGGGGGCAAACCCTGGTCATAGCAGGATCAGAGCGGAGTTGACTGCATGGGGGAAGGGACAAAGTTGAGCAAGTAGCCAGGAGGCAAGTCAGCTGGGGCACTGGCAAGTGAGTGGGGATAGCAATGGAACTGTGAAGGAATGTGGAAGGCACTGATGAGGAATGGAGGTAGGAATGGGAAGGAGTGTGGGGCACACCCTGAACCCATCTGATCCCTCTAGTTACCGGCCAGTCTCCCTCCTTCCCTTTGCCTCAAAGCTTCTGGAACGTGTCGTCTACTCCCGCTGCCTGGACCTCCTCTCTGCCAACTCCTCCCTGGACCCTCTCCAATCTGGCTTCCGCCCCCTCCACTCTACTGAAACTGCCCTGGCTAAGATCACCAATGATCTACTTGTCGCTAAATCTAAGCGCCTCTACTCCATTCTTGTCCTCCTTGACCTCTCTGCTGCCTTTGACACTGTCGACCACTCGCTTCTCTTGGACTCGCTTTACTCTTTGGGCTTCCGTGGCTCTGTCCTTGACTGGTTCTCCTCCTACCTCTCTGACCGCTCCTTTAAAGTCTCGCTCCCCGAGTCAAACTCCTCCTCCCTCCCCCTTTCGGTTGGGGTCCCCCAAGGCTCTGTCCTTGGCCCTCTCCTCTTCTCTATTTACACCCTGTCCCTTGGCAAAATTATTGCCTCCCACGGATTCCAATATCATCTCTACGCTGATGACACCCAACTCTATCTTTCTACCCCCTCTCTCTCCTCTTCTGTCCACTCACGCCTCGTCAACTGCCTCTCTGATATCTCCGCCTGGATGTCCCGACGTCAACTCAAGCTCAACATGGCCAAGACCGAACTCCTCATTTTTCCTCCCTCCTCTTCCTCTCCCTCTAACCTGCCCATCTGCATCGATGGAGTCACCATCCATCCTGTTCTCCAAGCCCGTAGCTTGGGCTTCATCTTTGACACGCACCTCTCTTTTAAACCTTACATTGACTCTGTTGCCAAATCCTGCCGATTCGCCCTCCATAACATTGCTCGGATCCGCCCCTTTCTCTCTATCTCCTCGGCCAAAACCCTTGTTCATGCCATGGTTATCTCTCGCCTCGATTACTGCAACCTCCTCCTTGCTGGCCTCCCTCGCTCTCACCTGTCCCCCCTTATCGCAATCCAAAACTCCGCTGCCAAGGTCATTCACTCTGTCCGTCACTTTGACCATGTGCAGCCTCTCCTCTTCTCTCTTCACTGGCTCCCCCTTCCTGAATGTATCCTGTTTAAACTCCTGGTATTCACGTTCAAAGCACTCCGCAACCAAGCTCCCCCTCACCTCTCGGACCTAATCTCCCTACGCACTCCTGCATGTGCTCTCCGCTCTTCCTCTGTCCCCTCCCTCGCTCTCCCTCGTTTCTCCTGCTCACCTAACTGACTTCGACCCTTCTCCCTCACTGCCCCCCATGGCTGGAACTCCCTCCCTACCCACATCCGCCTTGCCCCCTCCCTCCGCTCCTTCAAATCCCTCCTCAAGACCCACCTTTTCCTTGCAGCCTTTCCCAATTCCTGCTAGACATTCCCATATACCTACTGTCTGCCCTCCTCTGCTGACTGCTGCAACCAACCTGATTGTAATCAAGCCAAGCACACGTACCTGAGACTTCACATCCGCTTGAATGTTTGTTTGTCTTGTCCCCTGTCTCTCTCACTGTCCCCTCTCCCTGTCTCCCCCTCCTTGTCTTTTAGATTGTAAGCCACAGGCAGGAACCGCGTCTCTTTCTATGTTCTGTACAGCACCAGGTCACACGTCTGGTGCTATATAAATGTTTATAATAAAATAAAATAATAATAATAATGGGAGTGCTGGTGAGGGGGTAGGGCAGGGGTGAGAAACCTTAGACCTGGGATGGGGTCCAAATGTCACCCGTTATATGGCCCCTTTCCAGTTCCTGGATCTGGACCCTGGATCCAGTTCCTACCCGCAAGCACTGAAAAAATGAGCTCTGGGTAAGGGAGCAAAGATGAGGGCATGTGCACAACGATAGGAAACCGATCCAGGGCACATCTTCTTCTTGAATGCTTCCCTAAAGGGCTCTTTCCCTCAGCTTCTATGTGGCTGTGTCAAAGATTGCACTAATTTGCAAAGTGGCCCCGGGAGGGAAAAGGTTCCCCACCCCTGGGGAAGGGCGTAGAGATGGGACTAGGGGGGGTTCTGGCCAGGGGGTAAGAATGGGATAGGAGGAGCAGTGACCAGGGTTTAAGGGGTAAGAATGAGATGGGGGGGGGGGCGAACAGTGGCCAGGGTTTAGGAGGGTAGGAATTGTCCAGAGTGGGGGATTGGCCAGAGTTTAGTGGGTACTAGGGATTGGATGGGGGAAGATGGCCAGGGTTTATGGGGTATGGGTGGCGCTGGGGAGAACAGCACTACCAGGCACTTGTTCACTTTTACGGCCTACTCTCAGCTGGGGTTACAGGAAGAAACAGCCCGGCCCCTGTTGGCGGGGAGGGCTCACTGCAGGCTCCCCACACCAGCCGCCAGGCTGAAAGGCAGGGAGCATGCTCAGCACTACAGGGGGTGCTCGGCTCGGTCTGTCCAGAATCCGCCAGATGCCTCCCACCTCAAAGCCACGCCCCTAGTCAGCGCCCGTGTTTCAGTGTTTAGTCCTAGAGACAGGATGTATACAACTTGTCTTGCATTTTCTTAGTCTGTAATTCTGACTTGTTACCAGCCCGAGGAAGGGCCCTGCGTGACCCGAAAGCTTGCATATATTGTACCAACAACAGCTGGTCCAGTGAAATCATCTGAACTACTTTGTCTCCATCTCAGTAGCTACATTTCTGCCCAAGACGTCCTGTCAGAGCTAATAAAGGGGACCTGGAAAAGGAATTTAGCACAATTCCTGTGTCTTAAGAAATGAAAAACCCCAATACTCAAGCTAGGACAAATGCACTTGCTAGATCCCATCTATATTTTACTCAGACTTTTAGTTCTTTGAGGCAAGGAATTTCCCCTCCTATTTGTCTGTAGAGGACCTTAGGTGCACCTCATTAACCAGGCTAATAGGGTCATGCCGTCAGCCCACCCAGCTGAGAAAGACATCCAGTTCCCCTTTCAACAGGCTAAGAGAGACAAGCAAGACTGGCTAAGAATCTGATCCATTCAATACTTCAACACAGCGCAGGAAGCCAATACCTGTCCAGTTCTTTTTTTAAACCTCCTAGGACAAGGAGTTCCAAAAGCTGATCAATTACCCTTTTTGCGGACAGAAAAATCCATTCCGTCTACTTTCCTTCAGGTTGGTACGTCTTTTCTTGTTTCTGGGAGTGTCACGGGTTCATTAATATTCTTCCACATCCCAAGGGTGCTGAAAACAATATTTGGAATGAGAAAAAGGGAATAAGTATTCAGTGTGCTGTGCTTTATGATTCGGCTCAGAGGTGTCAGAGGAAGTAAGGATTCTCCCTCTCTGTGAGGTACCCCAGAAACATTCCTCTTCCATTCCTGTCCATGTCTTTCCAACTTGCTGCTTTTCTCCAGGCCCTCAAACATAAGATAACTTTGGGGCAATGCATCTGCAGAGATCTTTGGACATTTCAGCATGTTCTACTTCCTTCCAGGTTGGGTTCCTTGATGAGCCAACTCAGCTTGATGGAACGGGTACAGCCTGGCGCCAGACAAGGCACATCAATAAAAATTACACAGGAAGAGTTAACACAAGGCTTGGCTGATCCGCAGGCACAATTAGCATTTAAAGTAAAATCTGGAGCAGCTCCCAAGAGCCAGTACGTCAGGGACAGGCGATGCCAGGAGGCTGTTAAATGCTGGGCATTGCCACATTACGCAGTCCAAGGGGGTTGTGGCATAACCTCTGCCAATGGTCAATCAGTACTATTTCATCATACGCAGCAATCCTAGATCCTAATCGAGGCCTTTAGGCACAACCACAAAACAAAAAAATGATTATCAATCGCGATTAATTATGACAAAGGATTTGGCATGAAAACCTATAAACTGGTCTACATCCTCAAAACGTATCAAGCTGGAATGATTTTACTTGGCTGGAAAAGTTCAGGAGGGATTTAAAAAAAAAAAAAAAAACACAAAAGAAATAATCTGTACTCCCATAGATGGGGATGGGAGAAGCTGGGAAGCAAGTAGATGGGAATGCCTTTAATTTGCTTGAGAACGAGATGGAGACAAAGCAGTTCAGATGATATTGTTTATTAGACCAACTTCTGTTGGAGAGAGTATGCAAGCTTTTGGGCCACACAGGCCTTACTTAACAAGTCAGAACTATGAACTGAAAAAATGCAAGCCACGCATATATAATCACTTGGGAGGGAGCCATGGAGGGGGGGGGGGAGGAAATACCATGGATGATGGTGTTAAAAGCCATTAATTTGCTTGGTTCTCCATGCTCTTTAGAAAGTAGCTAGAGGGGTCACCGCAAATGATACAGCCTGTTGTAGCACAGACATCTCAACAAATCCCAAGGAGATGAACATAATGTTCTTTAGCAAAAGCAAGCACATTTCTCATACCCCAATGATGCATCACTCCTTCCTCAGGGGTGAAAATGGGACCCAGTGTTAACATCACACTCCATCCCATCCTATTCATGATGTACCATTAAAAACAACAGTTAAGGCCATCAAGACTATTACAAAAACTGTGTTGGTAGCTCTGCAGTTATCATCTACCCAACGGGCAAGGTGAGCACCCACACCCTGCAGATCTGTTGCTGAGATGGTTCATCTGAACTGATCTTCAAGGGTAGCCTCAGTAGTTAGCAATGGTTTCCACTTGTTGAAATTATTTCTCTCAGAAACATTGGTTTTCCACAGTAGCACTTCAGTCTCTCTCTCTTTCTCTAACATCCCTCTGTGTACAGAAATGACACACATAGTATCGGAAGTTTCCTAAGACTTTTCAGGTGCTGCCCCACGTTGTACTGGGAAGCTGTCACATCATATAAGCATATAACCTAGCCTCATTATGCTACTCAACGGCATCTTAAGCATGCCCAGTGTGAGGGAGAGCAGTTCATGTTTTTAAAAAAAACAAAACAAAACCAAAAACCAACCTGTATTGAATGAGAGCTGTTGATGTTTTACTGGCTGTCTAAAACCAACTAATGTGAACAGCCTATATGTACTTAGCTTACTGGAACTACTGCTCCAGATATTCAAATAATGCTTAAGAGCAGAAAGGAAAGAACATGACAAGCTGACGTTTCTAGGGATCTGCTTTACGCTCATGCTGTGGCTACTAGCCACAAGGAAGCTTAAAGTCATTTTGAAACATCCCCACCAAAGACTCAATTGCAATGTAGTGGGCATGCCAATGCCTTTGGAGAGGATGTAAAGCTGCATATGGACATCGCTGAACATGTTTTGCAGGGACAGAGCAGGACTGGCTGACCTGGAGGGAGTTTAAATTGTCTTTGAACAAGAGTTGGCAGGTCAAAGGACAACATGAGAAAGCGGGATGGCCTACAGGATTCAAATACTTGTGATGGTAGCAAGACAAAGACTATGGAACATCTTGTGGTCCGTCAGCTCTAGGGGAACCTTGTACCTCAGAGAGCCTTGCCAAGGCCACAGACCCCGGGTGCTTTTACATGGGTATTATCCCAGAATAAATGTCTCTAATCCCGGATTAAGTGTTTGTGTAAACAGATATCCTGGTATAAATAAATCAGATTCCTGTTTTTTCTCTGGAATGATAAAACCTCATTTTCCAGGTTTTATTTATTCTGTGATAAAATAATGGCAGAATAGCGTTAGTGTAGACATTTATGCCGAGATGAATCCCCCACCATACAGAATTGCAGGTAGAGTTTACCTCACCTCTACCTAACATCTTTATGCTATTCTGCAGTCTCTGGTGGCAAAGTGTCACAGATAAGGATTGACAACTGAGAAGGCTGTGATAAAACGCTACCCATACTGCCTCAGACCTCCTAATCCACTCTGACCCTGCAGCAGAGGGATTCCATCACACCCATCCGCTCCAGGAACCCATGACACCAAGTGACAAAGGCATATCAAGAACGTTGGGAGGAAAGGGGCTCACAGCTGTCCACACTGCAGCCAGCAGAAGCACCCAGGACCAGGGGATACTGCCCCTCTCTTTAGGGTCTCTCTCTCTCACTAAATCCTCAGCCATGAGTGGGGAAGGGAGGCAGCTGGAAATGGAGGGGACAGACGTGTCCATTTTGGGCACTGGCATCCCTATCATGCCAGTGAACACAATATGTCTACAAGGGCACTGGCATCCCCACCAATCCATTGTATTTCCAGAAATCAGACCAGAATAAAGTGCTGAAATTCCACTGCTGTCTGTGTGGCAAAATCCAGTTCCCTTTGGAACTGCCCTGTTTGTCTCAGCTCTCTACACAAATACAGAATACCCTGTGAAAATCTATGTCCCAGACAATCAATGACAAGACTGATGCTCTAGCAGAGGCATTCTCCTCTAGGTTAGAGTTCCCCAAGGCACTGAAATTCAACTGCGTTGCACCATGGAATAAATGCAGTCCTCCTTGTGATTTATGCCGGGATAACGGGGTACACTGCCATCCTGGGATAGTGCTTTATCCCAAAAAATTAATGATCATGTAGACACTTATCCCTGGACAACAATCCTGGGATGTCATCCCAGAATTGTGCTCGTGTAGAAGCAGCCCCACTCATATCATGCTTCACACCCAATGCTGGAGAAATGTATGATTATGGCTGCAAGATAGAAGGAGAGAGAGGGGGGGAAGAGACAGAAAGAGAACCAGAGATTTCCAACCTTTTTCTGTGCCTGCACCCCCGAGCCAAGGACAGTAGATGCCAGGACTCCTTGCTTTCAACAGTGGGCAAAGGGTTCTGACATTATAGCCAGGGACGTGGCTATAATGGGGTTCTTGTGTCTTAGGGCCGGCCTACACACATGTAGAGTATTTATGCACACATGAGTGGAGTGCCCCAGCATGGGGTCCATTCCATCATCTGCACCATGGCCCATTCCCATCTGGTTACACTCCTGTGTCGCAGGCAACACGAGAGGCCTCTCACCTCAGCTCACTCCCCTCAACCCAAGATGCCAGTTCTCTCTCCTCTCTTACTACTGCCTGGTCTTTTCCTCAGAGCACCCTCTAGCTCCCATGGTGGTTACAGTATTAATAGCTGTAACGAAGAATCAAATATTCCCCCTGATTTTTAGGTAACATATTGACACATGCTATGTGGGTTTGTTTTCGTTTATTTTTTCTCCCCCGTTTGCTCCACAGGTTTCCTACACCTTGCTTGGGGTCAAGTAGGGACCCACAGATCCTTCACTGAGAAACCCTCATGCAAGGCTTGGTACGGCCAGCACTTAGATGGGAGACCAGCACCATTGATGATCTGGGGGGGGGGAGGGAGAGACTCTTCCCTTTCAGTCAATGTTTCATTTTATAGAGAAAACTGAATATCTGAAGCCAAGCAAAATTATGAAATAGGGAAAAAGAGTGGAAATTCCTCTCGTTGCTCCTGAATAGTAATTTTTAAAATTCATTTTAGTAATTATTCCTTTGTTCAGCAGCCTTTTCAAGGCTGTTCCTGCAGCCATATTCCTCATTACCACTCGTAACGGTAACCCTACTGCAGGGCTCCAGCACGATGGAAATCTGTGTAAATCTCCATGTTTGGGGGCTATATTGGCATTGGCTTCAACTCTGAAACATGGATTTTGGATTTGATTTTAAGTTTGTCACAACATGCCCTATTTTGGAGGAAACATCCCTCTTTAGAGACATTTCTCTCCATTTCTATTCCAGACACTACTTCCCTCTTTACTGTAACATGTGTTCTCTACTATTATTTAGAGATAAGCTCAAGAATAACTTTTGCAACATTTTATTTTCTTTCAAAAACAGAGTCAGTTATCAAATTGGACATTTTGACGTGTTCCTAAGATATATGATTTTTTTAAAATGCATTAATTTAAAACCTCATCTTTTGACACCTGTCAAGGGAAATGTTGGAGGGAGTGGTTGCTATAACAAGGGGACTTCCTTGCTCCCTTTTAGGGGAGAACATCAGGCCCTCAACTCCAAATGCAACAAACTCCCGCTCATTGCAATTACTCCAGACTTATGAATGTGTAAAAACCACCACAGCACAGAATCAGCTGTAGTTTCTGGGGCGGATCACTGCAGTGAGCTTTTGCATACCCTGAGACTCAACTTGTGGGGCTGCGGAGGGATCTGTTGCAGGAAGCAACTATCCCAACGTGTCTGACCTTGGGGTGCTGCAAATGATCCCAAGGCACCGGGAGCTCTCAAATATGGTGGATCCAGGTTCTGTGCATTCCATGGGGCATTTATAGGACAGTCTGATGTAGCTCAATGGCTCCCAAACTGACCCAGATTTGAGACTTAAAATATAATCCTGTGAATTCAAACTGCAAGAAAGACATGCAAAGTACAGCAAATAAGCAATTGAGGTTGTAACCTTATTCACAGATGGTAAGACACCCCCCACCCCCACCCCAAATGTGGGTATGCCTGAACCACAATTAAGCAGTCAGTGCATCAGTTAATTAACAATCCTATTCAATCCTCCCCTACCTGCCAGGGCGTTAGCATCCCTATGTGACAAAGTTCAGATTAATCCGAACCATCCAGACTTTAGACGGTTCGAATTAATCCAAATCAGTATAAGTACCAAACCACTATACAAACCGCAGTTTGGTTCTTAGGATTTCTATGGGAGCAGGCGATTTCTCTCTCATCAAACCGGCCCCTGCACAACTTTCCTGAAAAGCGCATTCTTCGAAGCGCTACTTTCTGCCGCTCATCTAAAAGTGGCCTTAGACTGAATGGCCCATTGAAATGAATACGTTCGGTTTCCCACTGAAGTCAATGCAAGGGGATAAGAACCGAATCTGAATCAGAACAGAATCAATCTAATGGAAATCCAAATCCTCGAGTATCTTGGGTGAGGATAATGATGAGGGCGTTCTCGGCGGCCGCACCACGGCTCTGGAACTCCCTCCTGTCAGAGGTCCGCCTGGCCCCGGACCTTCCCTCTTTCCATAGACAGTGTAAGACTGTTCCGCCGGGCTTTTGGCAAGAGACGGGTGATGGCTGGGGGGGTTGGGAAGGGGGGAGGGAGGGGTTTTATCTCTGCCATGGGGATATTTTATTGTATTTTTATAGTGCTATTTGTATTTTTGTTTTTAATGTTGTTGTTTATATTTTTATGCTTTTAATATGTTGTGAACTGCCCTTAGCTGCAGTAGCAGGAGGGGGCGGCCTAGAAATAGAAGAAAATAAATAAATTACATCAACTCTGATGTCTGTGGGTCCTCTCTGTCCCCCCAGCTGGAATGGCTGCTAAGCCATCTTAGCCCGGTTTCCATTTCCTATGGATTGCTAAAATCCTGAACTTACCCAAAGGGCAAAGGCCAAATTAATGGCAGCAGGGAATGAAGCTCCACCAGTTCAGCAGTAAATTGGGCCCTAAAAAACCCATCAGTGGCCACCCTTTTTCACCTCCCTTTCGCAAATCCATCTTCAGTTTTTCCTGATGATTCATGACCCTGGAACAAATAAACTTTCTCTTCGGGTCTGACCCATAATTTGGCAGGGAATAAAACTCTGCCTGGAGGCCCTTGTCGGTCAGGATTTATTTATTTTTTTACGCAAAGCAACGCCCTTCTTTTGTCCTGGGTGAAAGATTTCAGGTCTGTTCCGCTTTCCTTTATATAATATCTCCTGCCATTTACCATTGAAACACAGGGAGTATTTCACCCCTGGAAATTTTATTTATTTATCTGACATGTCAGAACCTTTGGAAACCTGCAAAGTGCTGACCTAGCAAAGCCCTTGGATCGATGTCCACATGTTGGACATTATCTAGAAATCCAAGGGCCACCAGTTGCTACCATTTTTTTTAATTTTTTACCATTTGGTCTAGAAGACAGGGAGTTGGTCTTAGACTTGGGAGGCCTAGGTTCACCAATGAACAGTGACAAGCAAGCATCTACTTCAGTTTAATTAAATTCTACACTTTGATTGTGTTCAAACAGTGTCAAGCAAAGTAACTACTTTGATTAAAATAAATCAAACATCAAAGTAACTACTCCACTTCAGTAATGTTCAGACAGAGTAATCCAAAACAGTAGTGTATCAGTTTCTCCCCAGCTGAGACGTAATGATCACCAAACCATAGTTGCCATTCTCATACCGATAAACGTTCACATGAAAGTTACTTGGAAATATAAACTAAAGGGGCACATGTGTTCCTGATTTTTGTCTTCATACTTCTGAATAACATCGGTTTAGCGCTCTGTTCATGTGTTCGGGAGTAAAATGGGAGTAAAGATCAACTGCATTGAATAATTGTTTGCGGAGACATGTTCTTAGGAAAGTCACGTCATCTACCCTGTGCTAGCTCTGTACCTTGCCAATGGGTTGAGAGGTTTAAAATCTGTCACTGACTGTGAGGAGAAAAGATACTATGATAATGGGGACAATATACCTACTTAAATAGATAAGTATTCTTCTGGTTGGGAAAGCTCCCCAACTGTCTGCTATCGCCATCCTCTTGCCCATAGACAGCATGGCTTCAACTGCACCTTCAGAAGCCATGATACCACTTTAAGCACACTTAATTCACTTGACATGAAGGACAGCAGAAGGTCTAATCCAGGGACAGCCAAGAGGTAGAACATGATCCTCTGGTGGATCACAAGCTACTTTCCAGTAGATTGTGGTGTGGGAAGGGGGGACTAGGTCCTCAGATATTGCCTCTAGGGAGGAGAGGGGGACTGGTGCCCTTGGTTGGGGAGCATCTCTTGGGAAGGAGATGGGCTAAGAAAGCTCCTCAAGTGCAGCAGGGAAGGCTCTCTCTAAAGAAAAGTGCCCTTCTCCACTCCTTTGACCAGTTGCTGAGGTGCCCTAGTCAACAGGAGGGGTCCTGGCTTGAAGCACCAGAATTAGCAGGAGGGGTCCTACTTGATGACCCGAGGTTGGTACCTGGATCACCTGGGTTGTATGCAGCATATGTCCGCTAGCCACCCTCACCAAGAGGGAGCTTGCTGGTCTCCTACTAGAGAATGTGTGTGTGTAAACTGGGGCAGTTTATGCCTACCCACCTGGGGTTCCCATACCTCACCTTTAAGAGAGGACATTTACGAAAAATACATGTTGCAGCCCTGCATCAGAACCAATACAACCCTGCATTGGAAGCAATGCAGCCCTGGCACCATGTATTTTTCATAAATGTCCTCTTTTAAAGGGGAGGTATGGTAACCCTATGCCAACCTCTACCTGCTGCCACAGAAGGTAGAGGTGAGGAGGCAGCTTGGGGTCCCTTTTATTCTGCAGCAGTGTGAGTGGACTGAGGGAAGCCCCAGTCCTAAGGAGCAACGAGAGGTGGTTGCAGGAGCAGTGGTAATTTCCTGGGACTTGCTGCAGTTCCTGCCTCCATTGCTGGTTGCTCCCCGAGACCAGTAAATCCCTCTCGACTCACCCAATTGCTGGGAATCCACAACCCAGTTACGTGGACAGGATTGCCTCATGATGGCAATCCTCCTGACCATGTAGCTGTGGTAATGCTTGTTTTTACCTTGTGTGTAAGTAAAAGAGAGCCCATAAAAGCTGAGTTGGTATCATTATTTCCCATGTTGCCTTAGTCAATGGATCTCCGTATGAGGGTCATAAGAACTCACCTGAGAGGAACACTAACATTCAATTCAAATAGTCCACTTATCTCCAGAGTCCAGAGAACACGGTGGGAGTCTGACTGACAGGATTTACTACTAACCTGGTAGCAAGGAACCATTCCACTTCTTTTGATACTATTGTGTACACCGACTGGGTGACTGTTGGCTCTCTGACTAACAGTCAGGGAACTGAGGCTGAGAGAAGCTACTTACCCAAGGCCACCCAAGGAAATCAGAATTTGACCTCAGGATTCCCAGTTCAAAGTCTTAAGATACGAGCCCTGCGGGCCCTCGCCGGCCTCCTCCTGTGCTACTCATACGCATTGTGTTCAGTGCACTCAGGACTGGCTTTGTTATTTGGGCTGGAGGGAGGGGGGGGGAGAATGCTATCTCCTGAGCTCCAGTCTGGCCAGTTCTGCAGCAAGAGGATTCCTCTTGGGATGGCTATAAATGGCTGAAAATCAGGAAGCCGTATTTAAACAGTCTGTGCCACTTTCCCTCCGCTCCGTAATCATGCCTTGCATTATGTATGGGCGCTGGAAATGACAACTGCTTATTCTGTACTTTGTTATCATATTATTCTCTAATTAACAAGCTACTGTAATTATCTTACAATCGCTGCTTTGGAAAGAGAAGATATCATTTCTTAGCAGACGCCGACTGTTCCAGGCAGGTTACTGACCCCATTAGGAAGCATTCACTTAAGCTGTAGCAAGTTTGCTTTTATAGCTCGCTGTCTTAAAAACATGTCAGTGGAGCCAGGAAGAACCCCACACAGGGGATGCCTTTTACAGAAGCCTTTTCCAGGCCTTCCAACAGCCTTCTTGCCTCAGGACAGAGGTGAACCAAAATACTGTTTTCCATGACAACAAGAAGGAAGATGCTTTCCAATCAGCCCATAAAAGGCATGTGCGGCCTCATTTAGACAGGAAGCTTCAAGAACAACCAATTTGAGTTGGTTTCTTTGAATCCAGGCATTTTCAGACAGCCAAAGTAATGCGCACTAGTTTGAAATAAGTACAGTGTTTGTTAGTCCACGCTAACATAGCGATGCCTTTTAGACAGACAATGTAGTGTGGACTAATGACTCAGAAAATAATTGTAACCTACCAAACAAGACATTAGTGCGGACTACTTTAAGTACGGTTCTTATAAAACCAAGTGTTTGGGGTTTTGTAAGAACCATACTTAGCTCTTAGTCCGCACTAATAAGTGCGGTTGACAGTGTTCAAACAGACAAACTAGTCCGCACTAGATTCAGTTAGTGCGAACTAACTGTCCGTGTGAAAACGCCCTCCATCACCTTGTCTCTGTCCAAACTGGTTTGGTTTCTTGAGTGCGTGAGCCAGGGGAAAAAAACAAAATCAAATCTTACCATAAATCGAATGACTCATTACTATTCTGTGGCGCCGATACTGCTGTACAGTGCCTTTCTGCCTATCCAGCTCAGCTGTGTCTATGTGTTAACTGCAGTGTAATCTCCAGGATTACCACCCAACAGCAACGTTCAGAGGCAACAGGCCCCCAAGTGCTAGGCAGATGCGCACACTGACTGACCCCAACCTGCAATGGAGCCAGCAGAGTGATCAATCCAGCACTGCAGAGCTGGGAAGTTGGGGCACCATGCAAACTGGTGCTGTGGGCCTCCCTCCTAACACAGGCATGTCGGACACATTTTCACCCATTAGAAAAAACAACAAATTAAACATAAAATCTCCCTCAGCGACCGGAGCTTTCTGCACTCCGGTTCATATGCGGTTATACATGGCCCCCACATTGTCGGGGTCCCCTCCTGAATCACCATGGGCCCGCCACAGACCCAGGCTCCCCATGTTTGAGACTCTGTGAGCCCATAATTTATTTATTTGAATTTCTACCCCACCCTTTCCCTGAGGCTCATGGTGACGTACATCATTAAACACACAAAATACAATAAAATCCCTTTAACGCCCCCCCCGCCCCTAAAACCCACCCACCCCAACCCCTATCCCCACCTGCCAGATGCTTTCCTAAAAAGTAACGTTTTGTGCTGCCTCCAGAATATGCTCAGGCGCCAATGGATCTCCAGGGGAAGGGATTTCCATAATACTGGGGCAGCAACCAGGAATGCCTCGCTGCAGGCCCCTGTCGTTTGAGTAAGACTGACAAGCGGTACCTGCAAGAGAGCCCCAGAACGTCTCACACTCATGTCATTTCACATTTATTTATGAATCCCATATATTGGGGGCCTCTGGGGGGCCGTCCCAACGCATGAGGTCTTGTGTGGTCACACAGTCTGCACCTGTCTCTAGACCACTCCACTGCTCTGCACCCCATGGTATGAGGGATGAAAGGGCAAGCCACCACAGTAGCTTTTTCCGATGGAAAGAGCTCTTCCGCAGTGAGTGTCACAGTATGATAGACACGTTCATTCCGCCACATTCATTCCACTACTTCTGCCACCACTTTCTGACATGCGGTCGCAGTGTGAAAGCAGCGGAACAATGTTTCTTCCAACACTTTTGAGATTATCCCAACACTTTCTGAGATTATTCCAACACTTTCCGATAATTCCGATGTCACAAAGCAAAGGGCGCAGAATTAGCGGAATGCCGGCGGAAAAGCTAAAATGGCGGAATGAAATGTCGGTGGGGAAAAAGGAGTTGCTGCTTCAGTCCCCACTTCATGGCATCCATGCAACATAAAAACAGACATGCACGTAACGCCGCTTCAACACTGCCTTCTTATGCATGTTGCTGGGCTGTACTGGCACTCTGTGCAGCCCTGCAACATGCATAAGAAATGTTAAAGCAGAGTTATGGTGCATGTCTGTTTTCACCCATAGTGCAGTGCTACCATCCTTGTTATTTCACAATGGGGAACTGGGGCACAGCGTGGGTTAACTGTCATCCCAAGGTCACGTAGGGAGACAGTGGCAGGGGTGCAATTATAAGGGGTAGGACAGATGGGATGCATCTCCCTGATCTTTCAGAGCAGGGGGGATATGAATGCCCAAACTTTAGCCCCAGAAAAGGAGCTCCCATTGACTTTAGTGAATGAAGGAATGCTTAGGGAGGCTTAAAAGCATCATCCCAATATTTAGCCCAAAGTTAGGTAGCAAAGCAGGAACTGAACCTGTGGGTGTTTTCAGATGTGACGGTGGCACGGTTTAACACACTTTAGTGCAGTTTAAATTGGGGGCCACCATCACGTCAAAAGGCACCTATCAGATCTATTCCTGGGCTGCATCCTGACCATGGTGGGGGCTAAGCCCAGGCTGTGACTCAAGGAAGTGTCTCCATTATGGTCGGGATCCGGCCGCCGGACCCAGAGTAAAGCAGGCTTTACTTGGACCCAGTCCAAAGTCCCCACAGTTCTGGGCCCTATCACGACCGTCATTGGCCTCCATGGCTGCCCATCAGCCTGGGGGGGTAGGCCGCTGCACACCGTATGGGGGCGGGGCCGGGTGGATCTCCCCACCCCCTCCCCGGCCTGGCCATCATCACATTAGTTTGGTGACCGGGCTGGATCCCAACAAGAGTGACAGTGCCCATCAGTCTGAAAGCATCCTATGTCTCCCCGACAGTGCCAGGCTAGTCAGTGCCTTAGCAAACTACTATTTCTCTCCTTGTCCTCTGTGTCTGCACTGCAGTAACAGTGTTCAGGACCCTTTCAACCAGCAGAGTTGGGGAGAAGGTGTAAAGCAAAGGGCCGAATAGGAGAATACACGGCAGAGCTATTTTGCCTAATGGTTCCCTAAGCATCGCGCATGGAACTGAAGGCAGATTGTTGCAGCTTCACATTCCAAACACTGGGAAACTCCTCCGAGTCCAAACATGTTTGAACTTGCCGATAAACCTGCTGCGCTCAGTGGAGAATAACGAAACCAGGCTCAGGAGTTTGGGTTGCAAAGGGAAGCCCAGACTCGATAACCCTGTACTACTAATAAATATTAATGCCTGTTATCAGTCCCCTTTTAATACTGCAAGAGACCAGTCCTACGCAAGCCCATAGGCGGGGAAACCATTCCCGTCAAATGGTTTGTGTCAGCCTTACACCAGACGCCGCTGTGTCTCCCCTACAAAGGAGGAGGTTTATGGCCTTCTGACAAAATTAGTTTATAACCTGTGGCTGGTACCAGCAATCCCAGTGTATGACTGAAATGAAGGTGCCCTAATTTTCAGGCGTATGATTACTGTTATTATATATGTCAGTAAAGAAGCTAACTGTATTAGCATGCAGGCTGCTTACTACCAAAGCAGAGGATCGTGTTAACCCTGCGCAGCCTGGACAGACTTGAAAGCTACTCTCCGGAATTGATGACAACTTCTGATATACCGAGGACAAAACCTTCCAGGATTTCAGCTGCATCTAAGGCTGGTGTCATGCCACTGCTGACAGACAGACAACTGAGCAGTTTGTCATTCCCTATACTTTGGCAATCCTTGTGTCATTCACCGTGGCAATAGCCTTTGAACTGAACTGTATGGGGTGAGCAGCATACAGGCATTGTTTTCGTGAGAAAGGTGCGCTAGGGGGGCTACGATCCACAAACCACATACTCAGGAGTATCCCCACTGACACCCCCACAGGGCTTCAAGGGGGCTACTCCAGAGTAAGCCGTTTGTGGAGCACAGTCCAGGACTCTAACGGGTGACATGATCACATCCAGAGCCATTGCTGGGCATTTATTTTGTTGGTTAGTTTCCTCTGTACAAACTCTCATTATTTAAGTCAAGGATGCCCAGCAAGTTAACAAAGGCCTACTTTGCACATGGGTAAGCAGAGATATTGGAAAGCTGGTTAAATTATCTGCCTAAGGCAGGGATGAGGAAACTTTCCCCTCTTGTTCACCACTTTAAAATTAGCACAAGCTTCAAGGACTGAATAGGAGTTGGGGGGATCTGGTGCTTATCGGATGTGCTGATGATAGGGGAAGGAAGGGGAGGGATCAGATTATGGATTGATGCCATGAATCCATCCTCTGTTTCTGAGTGCATGTCCTCCTCAATGCTCCCTTCCCTGGAGCTCACTCTTTCCCTGGGGCTCACTCCTGGAGCCGCCCCAAGCTGTTCACAGGAGGGGCGGGGTATACATTTGAAAAATAAAAATAAATAAATAAAAGATTTTCAGTGTTTGAAGGTGAGTTGGAGTCTAATAAAACTCTTACTGATAACACTGATAAAATGGGTGTTACATTTTATTATACATGTTGCAGGGCACCCATAGCACACCTGCGGCCTTGCAACATGTATAATAAAATGTAACACCCATTTTATCAGTGATAGCGTGTCTGTGTGAAAAGGGCCATAGCTGTTTTATTAAACTGCTATGGGCCAGAGATTCCCCTCCTCTGGCCTCATGTCAGACAGCAAGGGGGGGGGAGAGCCAGAATTTGGGTGAAGGCCGAGTCCATGCTCTGACTGCCAGAAGCCCAACCCCTTAATGCACCCTTCCCTGGCTCTTGCTCCCTGGTGGGAACAGCAATAGCAGGAGCAGCAAAAGCAAGGTGAGAGCACAATCTGTGTGACTGCACGGTGCCCCATGTGTTAGGAGGCCCCGCGGGGTCCATGGAGAAGCCTGAAAGGACTGAATGAGTTGAGAAGCGCCGGCTTAAACTGGGCTTGCATGTCCTCAAACGTGGGGAATGCCAGCCTCTGGAGGACCCATAGTGATTCAGGAGATACCCCTCAACACATGGGGCCCTTGAGTAAACTAGAAAGAACAGCATCGGTATAGCACGCAGACCCACAGAACCTGCAATCCACGCGGACCCAGCCCTGGAAGGGGATGTTCCATTTAACCGAACATACAAAAATTAATGACACTAACATTATCCTTCTTCTAGTGAGGTGAGTCAATGCAAGTCCATGAAACAATGCTACATTAGGAGGGAGCCCACACCACCATTTTCCACAGGTCCCCCACTGCCACCCCAATCCAGTACCATGGCCTCCCATTAGGTGCTTTTAGACAGACGCAAAGGCAGCCCACCGCGGGAGCTGCTCTGGGAGTGCACCCCACCCACGTCCAACCCCGCCTGGGTCTGCTTAAATGGACCCGACAGGTTGCCCAGCCCATGGTCCCCTCACGCAGCACCCACCCGCCCAACCCCGCACCATATTATTTATTTGTTTTTTAAAACTTAATATCCCACTCCTCTCACCTCTGGCGCCCCGGAGCGGCTCACAACATAAAAATAAAAACAAATACAAATGTTTCATGTTATTGGGTTATTTTTTTGTATTGTAAGCCGCCCCAAGATGCCGTGGGCATGAGGGGGTGACTAAGAAATAATAAAATAAATAAATAAATAAATAGAAAATACAATTGTACTTTTAAAAAAAATCATAATATAAATCTTAAACTAAAACAACACTGGCGTGCGACACACATTTAGCCCACCCCTAACCCAATTCCCCCCACCCCCCCTGCAGAAAAGCTTGGCAGAAAAGCCAGGTCTTACAATTACGTCTGAAAGCCGGCAGATCCAGGATGAGGCGAACCTCCACCGGGATGGCATTCCATAGTGACGGCACAGCCGCTGAGAAGACCCTCCTGTCAGTACGGACCCGCCGATACCGCAGGACCGCCAGGAGAGCATTCCTGGACTATCACAGGGGCTGCCCCAGGATGTGAGGCAATCTCTCATTTAATCGTGACCCAGACTGTGTGGGCTTTAAAGGTTAAAACCAGCACCTTGAATCTGGTCCAGAAGACAATAGGCAGCCGGCATAGAGCACGAAGCACCGGCTGAATATGTTCTCTATGGCTAATACCAGAAAGAAGCCGGGGCGCTGCATTCTGCACCAGTTGCAGCTTCCGAACTGTCACCATGGGCAGCCCCACGTAGAGCACATTGCAATAATCTAACCTCGAGGTGACAAATGCATGGATGATGGTGGTGAGATCCAAGTCCAAGACATATGGGCAGAGCCATCTCACCAGATGTAACTGGCGGCACCCCTGGCCACAGCTGACACCTGGAGATCCAGGAGCAACCCCAGACTTTGCACAGATGGAACCAAAGGAGGGCAAATGCCCCCAAAAATGGGGGAGATCCTCTCACCCAGATCACTGGCCCCACCAACCACCATCACCTCTGTCTTATTGGGATTGAGCCTCAACTGGCTCAGCCTCGTCCAGTCCCCCACAGCTGCCAAACACCGGGACAGCAAAAAGACAGCAGGGCCTGGGTCTGATGAAAAAGTCAAATACAGCTGGGTATCATCCGCATACTGATGGCAGTGGACCCCCCAGCTGCGGACCACCTCCCCCAGTGGCTTCATATACACATTGAACAAGAGAGGGGACAGAATGGAACCCTGTGGCACCCCACACAGGAGGTCTCCCGTGTAAGATGTATAACCCCCAAGCACCACACTCTGGGATCGAGCCATAAAGTAAGAACGGAACCATTCTAAAATGGTTCCGTCCACCCCAATCAAATCCCACAGGCATGTCACCAATATCTCACGTTTCACAGCGTCAAAAGCCGCTGACAGATCTAATAGAATTAGTAAGGTCACACAACCATTGTCTAGTTCCATAAGGAGGTCACCAACCAAAGCCACAAGCGCCGTCTCTGTGCCATAGCCCGGACGAAAGCCAGACTGCGCAGGATCAAGAAAACCGGTGCAGTCTATACGTTGCTGCAGCTGATGGGCCACCACCCATTCAATAACCTTCCCTAAAAAGGGAAGGTTAGAGACAAGCCAATAACTCGCCGGGGTGCCAACGTCAAGANAGTGTTTGAAGGTGAGTTGGAGTCTAATAAAACTCTTACTGATAACACTGATAAAATGGGTGTTACATTTTATTATACATGTTGCAGGGCACCCATAGCACACCTGCGGCCTTGCAACATGTATAATAAAATGTAACACCCATTTTATCAGTGATAGCGTGTCTGTGTGAAAAGGGCCATAGCTGTTTTATTAAACTGCTATGGGCCAGAGATTCCCCTCCTCTGGCCTCATGTCAGACAGCAAGGGGGGGGGAGAGCCAGAATTTGGGTGAAGGCCGAGTCCATGCTCTGACTGCCAGAAGCCCAACCCCTTAATGCACCCTTCCCTGGCTCTTGCTCCCTGGTGGGAACAGCAATAGCAGGAGCAGCAAAAGCAAGGTGAGAGCACAATCTGTGTGACTGCACGGTGCCCCATGTGTTAGGAGGCCCCGCGGGGTCCATGGAGAAGCCTGAAAGGACTGAATGAGTTGAGAAGCGCCGGCTTAAACTGGGCTTGCATGTCCTCAAACGTGGGGAATGCCAGCCTCTGGAGGACCCATAGTGATTCAGGAGATACCCCTCAACACATGGGGCCCTTGAGTAAACTAGAAAGAACAGCATCGGTATAGCACGCAGACCCACAGAACCTGCAATCCACGCGGACCCAGCCCTGGAAGGGGATGTTCCATTTAACCGAACATACAAAAATTAATGACACTAACATTATCCTTCTTCTAGTGAGGTGAGTCAATGCAAGTCCATGAAACAATGCTACATTAGGAGGGAGCCCACACCACCATTTTCCACAGGTCCCCCACTGCCACCCTAATCCAGTACCATGGCCTCCCATTAGGTGCTTTTAGACAGACGCAAAGGCAGCCCACCGCGGGAGCTGCTCTGGGAGTGCACCCCACCCACGTCCAACCCCGCCTGGGTCTGCTTAAATGGACCCGACAGGTTGCCCAGCCCATGGTCCCCTCACGCAGCACCCACCCGCCCAACCCCGCACCATATTATTTATTTGTTTTTTAAAACTTAATATCCCACTCCTCTCACCTCTGGCGCCCCGGAGCGGCTCACAACATAAAAATAAAAACAAATACAAATGTTTCATGTTATTGGGTTATTTTTTTGTATTGTAAGCCGCCCCAAGATGCCGTGGGCATGAGGGGGTGACTAAGAAATAATAAAATAAATAAATAAATAAATAGAAAATACAATTGTACTTTTAAAAAAAATCATAATATAAATCTTAAACTAAAACAACACTGGCGTGCGACACACATTTAGCCCACCCCTAACCCAATTCCCCCCACCCCCCCTGCAGAAAAGCTTGGCAGAAAAGCCAGGTCTTACAATTACGTCTGAAAGCCGGCAGATCCAGGATGAGGCGAACCTCCACCGGGATGGCATTCCATAGTGACGGCACAGCCGCTGAGAAGACCCTCCTGTCAGTACGGACCCGCCGATACCGCAGGACCGCCAGGAGAGCATTCCTGGACTATCACAGGGGCTGCCCCAGGATGTGAGGCAATCTCTCATTTAATCGTGACCCAGACTGTGTGGGCTTTAAAGGTTAAAACCAGCACCTTGAATCTGGTCCAGAAGACAATAGGCAGCCGGCATAGAGCACGAAGCACCGGCTGAATATGTTCTCTATGGCTAATACCAGAAAGAAGCCGGGGCGCTGCATTCTGCACCAGTTGCAGCTTCCGAACTGTCACCATGGGCAGCCCCACGTAGAGCACATTGCAATAATCTAACCTCGAGGTGACAAATGCATGGATGATGGTGGTGAGATCCAAGTCCAAGACATATGGGCAGAGCCATCTCACCAGATGTAACTGGCGGCACCCCTGGCCACAGCTGACACCTGGAGATCCAGGAGCAACCCCAGACTTTGCACAGATGGAACCAAAGGAGGGCAAATGCCCCCAAAAATGGGGGAGATCCTCTCACCCAGATCACTGGCCCCACCAACCACCATCACCTCTGTCTTATTGGGATTGAGCCTCAACTGGCTCAGCCTCGTCCAGTCCCCCACAGCTGCCAAACACCGGGACAGCAAAAAGACAGCAGGGCCTGGGTCTGATGAAAAAGTCAAATACAGCTGGGTATCATCCGCATACTGATGGCAGTGGACCCCCCAGCTGCGGACCACCTCCCCCAGTGGCTTCATATACACATTGAACAAGAGAGGGGACAGAATGGAACCCTGTGGCACCCCACACAGGAGGTCTCCCGTGTAAGATGTATAACCCCCAAGCACCACACTCTGGGATCGAGCCATAAAGTAAGAACGGAACCATTCTAAAATGGTTCCGTCCACCCCAATCAAATCCCACAGGCATGTCACCAATATCTCACGTTTCACAGCGTCAAAAGCCGCTGACAGATCTAATAGAATTAGTAAGGTCACACAACCATTGTCTAGTTCCATAAGGAGGTCACCAACCAAAGCCACAAGCGCCGTCTCTGTGCCATAGCCCGGACGAAAGCCAGACTGCGCAGGATCAAGAAAACCGGTGCAGTCTATACGTTGCTGCAGCTGATGGGCCACCACCCATTCAATAACCTTCCCTAAAAAGGGAAGGTTAGAGACAAGCCAATAACTCGCCGGGGTGCCAACGTCAAGAGATGGTTTAGAGTTACAGGCGATCACACAATGCTCTAGGCTGGCACCCACAACTCTATGGTGTTGTCCAGGGCAATGGTTGGCGGGGAATGGAGCTACAGCATGGGTCCACCCATCAGACGGACGGCAGCTCCGCTTTCGGCAAGTGCACCCCCAGGTTCAGCCGGCCCACTCCACCAGCAGCACTCTGGGACATTCCGGAGCACTGCCAGCAGGGCTGCCCCAGAGTAGGCACAGCTCCGCTTGCACATCTGGAGTGACACTTTTAAATGAGCTTGCCATCCCTGGGGTGAAGCAGGCTGGCATGGGCAAAACTACAGCTGCTGTCCACCTAAAAGCACCCATTACTGCCTCTGCTTCTACCACTGTCTCACTTTGTGCCCAACAGAGGGTGGGGAAAGGCGGAAAGGGGAGAGCAGTAACACAATGAAGCTCATGGGTGTGTCTGTGGCCAATGAAGAGCCTCCAGTTACATGCCTGGTGGGAACAGAACACTTGTGAGTGTTCTTTCTCAAGCCACCAGGAAACATTGCCTATGGCCCTTTTCACACAAGATACCCCACCCCCCATGCCCACACAGATCCGCTGTATGGGCATGTGGGGGCACCCGTGTGACTGCCACAGCCAGCGGGTGGGGGTGCGTGCATACTCCCATGCTCCACCCATTGCCCACGCACGGAACAACTGGCGACAATGGTGGTCGCTCCGTGTATGGAGATAGGTGTGCGCCCGTGTAATGGCCGCCCCGCAGCGCAGCGAGCACCCATTCCCCCCTCCCACCACAACCCGTGTGAAAGGGGCCTTTGTCACAGAGACAATAGCCAATGTACACTGAGCTATGGAGACATACACTTAGCAGCACTACAGACATGTTACATAATAATAATTAACCATTTCTTTTAGAGTGCCTTCCTCTCCACTAATTAAAGCCCTATTTCAATCCACCCGCTTCACCCACCAGCAGCCTCAGAATCCCACTTACATCCTGGAGAATCACCAGAAATACTACAGAAGCTAAAGGCAAGGTCTTAGGTAGTGTCCAATAGATATTCTTCACACACTCCTAAGGGTGCATTCACACAAAACCTGGGGCCTGGAGAAAGCCGGGGGTGGAGGGGGGCAGAGGGGATGAATCTGCATTTTGTTTCTTCTCCTTTTCCCCCCATTTTCCTTTTAAGTTGTTTTCAGATCGGCTATATTTTATTGAATTTGTTTTTGTGACGTGCCCCAAAAGGGGTGCTATATTATATTATTATTAATTATTATTCCATCCTTCTCCCTAGCTGTCCCCCACACCTAGAACTCCCTCCCTGCCCACATCCACCTCGCCCCCTCCCTTCTTACCTTCAAATCCCTCCTCAAGACCCACCTCTTCCGCTCTGCCCTCCCCGACTTCTTGCTCCCCTCACCTAACTCCCGCTAATTAATTTCCCTCCGTACTCCAGTCCATGAACTCCGCTCCTCCTCTGTCCCCTCTCTCATCCTCCCACGTCCCCTCTGCTCCCCTAACCACCTTCGTCCCTTCTTCCTAGCTGTCCCCCACACCTAGAACTCCCTCCATGCCCACATTTGCCTCACCCCCTCCCTTCATACCTTCAAATCCCTCCTCAAGACCCACCTCTTCCGCTCTGCCCTCCCCGACTTCTTGCTCCCCTCACCTAACTCCTGCTGATACCCTCCATCCAGTACAATCTGTTACCTAAGGGCTGTGTACTCATATCCTCACCACATGGACCAGCCAGCCATCATTCTTGATGTAACCAAGCCAAGCACGTGCACCTGGAACCTCGCATCCTCATGAATGTTACACTCCTTGTCTCTCCCTCTGTTCCCCTTCCTTCGGGCCTCCCCCCCCCGCTTTCGCAGTCTCTCAAATTGTAAGCCCTAGGGCAGCAAAGTAATTCAATTACTTTGTAAAGCACCAGGTACATTGATGGCGCTATATAAATGCTTGCTAATAATAGTAATAATAATAAATATTAAAGCAGAGGGGATATTAATATCTCTGTCCCCCAAGAACTTTCTCTTTCAGGCAAAGTGTTTTTAGCAGCTATCTGCTCAAGCAGCATTACAAAGAAGTTAGAGGGAATGAGGGAAAGGAGTTTATGGGCTAACTGACTGGTTCAAGTTCCAGGACAAAAGGAGTGCGAAACATGCCCTCAAGGCAAACATGATAGTTTCAAACATCCCAGAGTTAAGTTTTAAAATAATTTCAGTGTTAGTTTGGAGGTTCTAGGTGAGATGGAGCATCTGTTCATTGGGGTGTGACTGTGCTGGCTGCAGAGCGGATAAAGCATCTGCCTCAATATTTACTGGTGGAAAAGGACAGGCCACCTTGGCTTCCTGTAGCAGGGACCCACTTGGCCATGGGTTGAGTGTTTGCAGGATCACCGTCCAAGAAGACTTGTACTCCAGGGGTTACGTTCGGAACAGTTTAATTATACCCAAAGTCCCGGGCCGGACACCAAACCTCTGGCCAGTCCACCATCCAAACAAGAGCCTAGCCCCAACCACAGTCCCTGACTAGCTCTTTGCCAACTCACACGCAAGTTCTCTTCAGGCCCTGAGGTCCCAACCGCCTTCATTCCAAGCCAGGAACCTTCGCTGGCAGCCTCTCCAGGAGATGTGCTCTCCTCACTGGTCAGGAACAGACTGCCCTTCTCCCTGGGGCTGGCTTCCTCCTATAGCATTGGCCACACCCCAAACTTAGCCACTTCCTGTGGTGGCCATCTTGGGTTCCTCATGGCAGGTGCCATTTTGTGGCTCAGCCCTGCCACACTTCCTCTCACCGCCCCAGCCCGCTCCCCCGGTCTGGTGGCGTTTGAAGGTTTCGGTGCACTAGCAAACCTGGGCACAGCAAGCCTCAGCTATGCCGGGCTGCAATGCATAGATTTCCTAGTATGACCAAACCCTTCAGCCAAACGTTTTGTGTGAATGGAACCTGATTCAAGAGAATGCTCAAATTCAAAAGGCTGGCATTAGTTTAATGTTGCTTATGCTTAGTCTCCTATCAGCAACTTTTTGCCTCCCTTTAGACTTTAATTCCTCAGGTTGGCTCTGTTTTAAGGAAACAGGTTCCAGCCAAGTTAATAAATTTGCTGCTGACAATCTGGAGCCTGATCCTGCTTCCGTGGATTTCACTGGCAGCCACAGGCCCAATCCTGCTCCCATAGATTCCAAGAGGAACTTTCTGATATTCAGGACTGGCCTTAGGATTTGTCAGGCCCAGGGCTAAGATAAAACGTGGGGGCCCTGGGGGCACCTCCCCCTTTGGGAGCAACCTCTGCAGTGCCCTGAAGCTGGTCATGTTTAGGGCCCCGCTGAGAGGGAGTGGTGCCCCCACAACCTGTCCTGGTGAAATAGAGGCCAGTGCGGGGCCCGGGGCACCCGCCCCAGAAAGCCCTATGGTAAGGATGGCCCTGCTGATACTAATGGCAGTGAGAGCAGAATCAGGTGCTCTCTAGGAACATTGGTCTCTGTGAGTTGGCTGGAACACAGAAAGAAGAGATCTTCTGTGGGCAGCAGATTTTTTCTTGAGATAAGACACAACAGGACTTGTGCTTCTGGCCTGACTAGGAGCTGCTCAACATGGCAGTCTATTGTGATAGAGAACGCAGAGATGGTAGAGCTAAAACCAGTAGCAAGTTTAAGATTTGGATTACCAGCATTTTAGGGGTAGCCCTTCGACTCCCGGAACACTTTCTGCAACCCAAAACCATTTTAGGTTTTCAGTTTGGTCATTTCGGTATTTTGGTCATTTGTGTATTTTGACTGTGTCATTTTCAGCAGTTGTGCCTGTGCAATAGTGCTAATATTGCTGAAATGACATCACTGAGACACCAAAACGACCAGAATACCAAAATAACCCAACTGAAAAACAAAAACGGATACCTGCTGGTATGCTGCAAATGCGTATCAGTTACTAACTGAGCCACTCTTTTCAGTTTGGATAGTGCAGAATCAATGGCTTTACCCATTTTTCCAGGTACAAGTTTTAGCTCTCATAGCAGCACCTCATAGTTGTGTTTGGCGTTGACCTGGAAACTAACCAAAAAAAAGGAAAGGAAATCCCTGTGTTCTCATATTTTTAGAGATAAGTCTCATTCACAAACAACGGTGCACTCTGCCATTTTGAATACAAGGAATAAATTACCACTTGTAAAAATTAAAAGGATCTCCAAAGTCCCTTTGTGTCTCCTTGCCAGACCCAGCACTACACGGTTCACAGGAGAAGGAAGTGTTACTGATTAGTCCCAGGCAGCCTCCCTGCTGTTTGTTAATCCATTTATGGCACTTAGATAACACAACAACAAACACTTAATAAAGACGGAAAGACAGGCCTCAAAGACAGTCCCATATATACCAGGCATGGGGAACCCTTTCCCTCCCAGGGACCACTTTGAAAATTAGTACAAGCTCCAAAGCCTGCAGAGAAGATGGAAGTGGGGGGTGCTTAAGGGATGCACTCAGGAAAAGGAGGGTCAAGATCATGGATCTGTGTCCTAGATGTGACCCCGCCCTATCCTTGTGTGCGTGCCGTATACAGACATGATGTTATCAGAAGTCACCAGAGCTTCATTTCTGCCAGGAATCAGCCCCAGCACCACTTTTCAAGTCAGAGCTCAGTCCCAGCACCTTTGGGAGACAGTGGGTGCTTTTAGATGGAAGCACCCACAACCTCTGCTCCACCTCACCCAGTGGTGGCCTGTCCATCTAAAGCTGGGCCACCAGATGGGCAGGCACAGCAGAGGCCTGCCCTGTTTGCAGTGCTCCTGAACATCCCGGAGCACCACTAGCGGAGCGGGCCACCCAAACGCGGGACACTGGCCGGAGACAAAGCAACTGTCCGCTGCAGCTCCACTCTCAGCAAGGGGTTGCCCTGGCAACACCATAGAGCTGCGGGCAGCAGCCTAGAGCGCTGGGAGATCCGCCCGCACCTCTATGGGCTGGGGGACAGCGCACCCTGTGGGCGGACTGCAGTAGCTGCCGGGTCCATGTAAACCTAGCACAGGCAGGGCTGGACACAGGGGACGCAGGACTGGTCACCCCCGAAGCAGGTCATGGGATGGCCAGCTCCGGTCCTTCTGAAGACCACCATTGTCACTCACTACTACTGTTATTCTCTACCCACAGCTGGATGCAGGAGCACCAACTTCTACCCCACTCTCTGCTGACAGGGTTGGGGCAGATCGGCATTGTCAAACAGCTGTTTGGTAGCAGCAGTGATAGCCCGCCAGGCTCCATCCAGCCCATAGCAAGGGCTAGCAAAGTGGGGATGGGAACAAGGAACATAGAAGCGGGGCTCATAGAAAAGAAACTATGGCTTCGACCAACTACCGCACACTGAGCTAGAGAGAGATTCTATCACATTGGAATCATCCCCCTCGTCTCTGCAGACTGCTCATCCCATATCTAATCAACTGAAATCCTAACCCTGAGAGAGGGAGTCGCTCAGGAAAAATACTGGCCTACTTTTCTACCATCCTGGTTGCTCCACAATTATGGAGCTCCCTTCCCCTAGATGTTTGTCAAAGCCCTAGTCGGAGCATTTTCCAGAAGCTATTAAAACCCATTTTTATTCATTTGTGAGGTGGCAAGATAGGGTTTGGGGTAGAGTTTTATTTATGTATATCTATTTATATGTGGGGGGTTATATGTTGTAACCCACCCCAAGTCCTAGGGATAGGGCAGAACCTAAGTGTAGATAAAGCACATGTGCTGGCTGCAGGGAAGCATTATAGGTATCTCCCATCTCCCCACCCCCAGAGGTGGCTGAGGCGAGTGCCACATCAAGGGCCCCGTCACTGCAAAGATCTGATTGGCCACCAACCGAAGGCGCAATGGCAGGATCCCCCAAACAGTGGGTGGTACCAGAGCACAGATGGCCAGTAGGGTGTGGTTCCAGGAGCAGGTCTTGAACAGAGTCAGGGCCTAAACTGTTCAGAGCCCTGCCATTAGTGCCATCTTAAATGCAATCTGCCACTCTACAGGCAGCCAGGGCAGAGAATGCAGAGCAGGCGTAATACAGAGCACAGCTGCCCAAACCAGTAAGCAACCATGCTGGTGCATTCTGAGCGAGTGAGCTGCAAGCGATGGAGAAGCACTGCTGGATGCCTGTAGAAGAGGGAGTTACAAAAATTAAGCCTTGCAATCATTAGGGAATGAGATGTTGTGACAAGGTCAACCTGGTATATAGATTCAGGTGTTTGGGACAGCTGCTGAGCAGCAAGGAGCACGGACTAGAGCTGAGGAGAAATTTAAAAACAACCATTCTCTGCTGATTTTTAATCCAAGTTCAATTCAAATCTTTCCCTCCTCTAGCACAGTCCAGCTTTCACTTTTAACCCCACGCAGGTACTAGACACGGCGCTCATCAGTCACCACGATAGATCAAAATTCTGTAAAACTTTCCAAACTCAAGCAACTTCTGCTCAACTTCCCCTCACCAGGGCCAGTGGAGGATGAGGATGCAAATGATCTTGCATCAGCATAAAGTTCCTTGCCCCAGATGAGCAAGTGAGGAGAATCTGGCAACAGTGAAGCCTCATGATGGGGGGATGGTCTTAGGTATTCTGGAGAAAAATAGAGGAAGAAGCTGGGAGCTTGTCTCAAGCTAGCAGAGCTTAGTCCTGGGCCGGCGCACCTTAACTAGGAAAGAGTCAAAGGAGGATGTTGAGACTCCACCGAGTGGGAAACATCATGGGGAACAGTTTGTCAACCCACTAGAAATAAAGCCTTTTTGGTGGGGGAAAGTATGCTTGGAGAATTTAGCAGCCCTCAGTCTTTGAGGACCAGCAAGCTTGGTCCAGCCACCCAACCAGATACCCCCAGGTGCTGGGGTAAGAACTGTGAGCCCCTGGTGCATCTCCAGAAGGGAAGAGATGAGCCCTGCCGCTCCCAAGGGAAGGTAGTCTCTGCTGAAGGGTGGCGAAAGAGTCTCCTTCTTGCCCCCGCTTGCCTAAGAGGGAAGGAAAAGTTCTTCCCCCCGCACTTTCACCTCCAAGCCAAATGTCAGGTCCATGGAGTAGACAGGACAGAATTCAGTCGTGGCAGTACCTCTCGCCCGTGGTCTCCGGATCACCATCCAGTGAGCTCACCGGATCACTGAAGGGACTCGGCCTTGTTGCCACGGCAGAGCATCCATTAGCAGCAGCCTCCAGTCCCAGGGATGGAGCAGTCCAGGTCCCCTGTCCGCCTTCTCTGTCCCACAGCAGGATGTAGAGGGAGACAAGGCCGGAGTCTTTCACTGGTAGAGCCAGGCTTCAGATACAGTAGGGTCACTGCTGTCGCTCTCCCTGGCCTGCAGCAGCTCTCTTCCCTCCTTTTTCTGCCCATGCACAGAGGCCTGATCCTCCCTATTGGTCCTGCTTCTCTGTCCCCAGTCAAGACAAGCACCTGATTCAGCCAATTGGGGGAAGAGTCAACCAGCCCATTTAGTTGCCTGCTCCAGGTTTGTGTGTGGCTGCATCGAGAAGGGAAAGGGAGAAAGCAAGGGAGGTGTCTGCTCCCTCACACAGTGCCATGAGCATGTGATGTGCCAAGCCATGGAAATCTCCAGTGGCTACATGGTGGGCACAACAAAGGAGTGGCTTGTTGGCCCCAAATGCAGCTTTGTTCCCATGAGAGGGTCGTGGAGGCTGTCCCCCCTGCCCACCTTCTTGCCCGACGAGCACAGCTACAAATCAACCACCCCTATCCCACACTTGCTAAAAGAGGTAATAACCACTCCTTTTGCCTTCCTACATCCCTCCTCTCCTGTGAACAAAAGTGAGGAGGTAGCAAGATGGGGGGGCACCGTCTCTTACCACATGCTTGTGTGTGCAAGTTATAAAATCATTCATTCAAATTTATATCCTGCCCTTTCCTTAGGGCTCTACAACAGATAAAAATATATAAAATATATAAACATAAAACCAAATAAAAATCCTCTACCCCAGCCTCCCCACCCCTATCCCTGCCGGTCAAACGCTTGGTCAAATAAAAAGGTCGTATATCACCTCCAACTATGGCCTCAGGCTGCAGTAATCGGCCTTGGATACACGTACAATGTCTAGGAATAAAGACCCCCTGCTCCTTGGAATGGCAGTTTGCCAGCTTTAGGGGCTGACTCTTCATGGACTGGAAAGGCTACAGTCAGTAACCCCTCCTGAGAAGCATTTCAGACAGATGCACGCGCTGCTCAAATGCCACTCAGATAGCCACGGATGGAAGACGCTACTTTCAGAGGAAGAGGAGGGACTAGTGAGGCCCATCTGAGAGAAGAGAGAACCTGTACTCCCAAGGTCTGCAGCAGGAGGCAAGGCCAAAGACTCCTAAGCCAGGGGGAGTGGAAGCTCCTGCAGAATCGTGGACACTCAGGTGACCAGCATTCCAAAGAGAGGGAGGTAGTGTGTGTCAGGTGGCACAGCAGGGGCCTGGGAATGGAGAAAACTAATTATCTCACCTGCTAGTAGCACTTGGGAACCCAAGCCCAGTTGTAGAGACAGAGAAATTATGCTTGTTGGTGTTTATTAAATCCCATTTAATTATAAGATCATGCTAATGACTTCAAAATGAAAGCAGTTTAATTAAAGCAGATGCTGACTGATGGTATCTTCATGCCATAAGTGAACTACTGGAGTACTTCAAACAAACAGAGGACCCAGCTCCATGCATGGAAGAGAAACTGGCATTTTAAGAGGACAGAAGGAATGGTCTGTGTGCTGCACTGACACCTGGTGGAGAGATGAGGAAAGATAACATCCAGAACAAGATGTGAGAGCTCCGCTGACACCTAGTGGTGAGATGGGAAAATATGCAGTGTGCAATTTGGTCCCCACATCCTCTGGGTCACATAGACCTAGAACAGCGAACTTTCACATGTGTGAAGCATCGAACTGAATTAAACTGAATTGCAGAGGGGAGACTTAATCCATGCAAATTTATGCAAATCGTTCATGCAAAATATGCAGTGTCCTCCATTAGGATAAGAGGCTAAAGCTAGAGGCTCAGCCATAACCTGTCCATTTAGGTTAAGATAAGCAAGTAATACTTTATTAAACCAAATTTACATTCTAGATTATGGGTGGGCAAAGATCCCAGCCTCAAGAGCCATATACCAAATTCTTCAACTGGCCGAGAGCCACAAGACCCACATGCTTCCACCCTCCCCGTTTTGTGATTGGCTGATGGAGCCAGTGCTCTGTACTATGTAGTCCTGGCTGCAGAGATTCTCAGGAGCAGCTGCAATTCAGCTGCTAAGACTTGGGTGCAATGAAGTAACCAAGCCAAGTACGTGCACTTGAGGCCTCGCATCTTCATGAATGTTAGACCCCTTGTCTCTCCCTCTGTTCCCTTTCCTAAGTCTCTCCCCCAGCTCCTGTCGCTCAGATTGTAAGCCCTAGGGGCAGGGACCGTGTCTATTTTATTACTTTGTAAAGTTCCAGGTACACTGCTGGCGCTATATAAATGTTTGTTAATAATAATAATAATAATAATAATAATAATAAAGTAAGACACAGAACCATTAAGGCACCAACGGGACACCCAGGACCAGAGCAAAGAGCCACATTTGAACTATCCAAGAGCCACGTGCAACCCCGAACAACAGTTTTCCCAGCCGTGCTCACTACGTTGCTGGGAAGGAGCTCGGGGCCAGTTTTACCGCAGGGCAGACCAGGGCAGCTGACCCAGGCCCCGCTGCCTGGGGGGCCCCACGCTGGGGCTCCCTTCTGCACTGTTGCTGCAGTCTCATTCTGTTCTGTGTGACAGCACAGCCACAGCACACCCTGCCTGGCCGGCTTTGCTTCCCTCCCCCCATCCATCAGGCTGCTCAGTGAAGCCGAGCCCCAGCTTGGCTCACTTTCACTTCTATTCAGGGATCAGGCAGCAGTTGGGGGGGGGGCGCAATTCTTCAGTGGCTGCTGGGCTAAGGGCTCTGCTCCCCGGCTCCTCTGCAGCAGCGGCTAAGGCTGGGCTTCTGCTCCACCTCCTGGCCCCGTTCCGAGGCTGGGTTCAGCACAGGGCAGCCCCGGACAGCTGCTACATCCTCCAGCCGGCACCACGTGGCACGTGCACAGTGGTGCTGCCCGCCAAGTACACAGAGCTTTTTCCCACCGCTGCGCGCCAAGGAAAGGGAGGAGGAGGGAGAGTTGAGTAAGTTGCCTGGGGGGTTGGGGGGGAGGGTTTTGGAGAAGGGGCTGATGGGGGAGGGGCATCTATGGGGAAGGTTTGAGGAAGGGGCTGATGGGGTCATCTGGGGAGGCTTTGGGGAGTATCGGGAGAGGGCTTTCGGGGAAGGAGATGCAGCCTGGGGGCATCTGGGGGTGGGTTTGGGAACTGCTGGGGGCATCTGGAGGAGGGTTTGGGGAGAAGGAACTGCTGAGGGCATCTGTGGGAAGGTTTGGGGAGAAGGCTGCTGGGGGAGGGCTTTGGGGGAAGGGGATGCAGCCTGAGAGCATCTGGAAGAGAGCTTTGGGGAAGGGGCTGCTGAGGACATCTGGGGGGAGGGTTTGGGGGAAGGGGCTTTGATGCACATTGTACTTATGGGTTAAAAACAACAATTAGAACGCCCCTTCTAATTGTCAAAGAGAAAATAGGCGAGTCCGAGGGAAAGTGGATGGGGCCGAAGGGGGGGCCCATATTTTGTCTTTGCCCTGGGCCAGACAATTTCTAAGGCCAGTCCTGAAGGAGCTAATACATTCAAGGGTGGCTGCATCTGAGTGCTGGGACTCAGTGTTCAGTTAGTTGGTAAGGTAAGCAGCTTTAAGATCTTCTGGCATGGAAGGTGCAGCATCTCCCACACTGGTGAATGCCAGTGCTTAACTGGCCCATGTCATTATAGGGTGCCCTACAGCACCTCCTCCACCATAGTGAAATCTCCACTGACATCAGAGTGGACACATGCCTGCAACTTCTTAATTTAATGAATGTCTCCCTGTCAGCCACTCTCCTTGTCCATTCTAGATTATAAGCTCTTCAGAGCAAGGAGCTGGCTCTTATCACATCTGTACAGCTTCAGACATATTGCCAACACTATAGAAATATTTACGTAACAACTTCAGTCTTGAGTAACAGGGAAAAACAGAGTGGGATCGCTAAACAAAAGACAAGGAGGAAGCATTCTCCCCTGGCTGGAATTGTGCCGTATCTAGTTGCAAAGCACTGTTCCCATAGGCACATCCTTTGGGTTGCCATGAATCCCAATTCATAGCAACCAACTTACTTGGCTTGAGCCAAGCAGCAGACTCCTCTCAGCATGGGCCACCTTTTGTGCTTGTGCTGACTGGTTGCTTCTCTGGCTTTTAAGAAGTGTCCCTGCCAGAGGATGGATTCTGCATGCACATTTTGTGTACAGTCCTATCAAGCTATTTGGCTCTGGCTGCTTGTGTTGTGGATGCAAAGAGATCCTGTCGCTTATCTCCCACTTCTCCTTGGACACCATAACAGCTCTGGAAAAGTTAGAGCCATTATCTCAGGAAGGAGTTTGGAGAGAGAACCACAGGCAAGCCCTCTTCCAGCATCAGGGTACACATCGTTGCACAACGCACTTTTTATCCGTACTGCTACCTGCAAATTTAGAGCCAATTTGGTACCCGTGAGTAATACCCACATTTTCTGGTACCATTTGGGGTACCCAAATCAGAACCCAAATACCATCCGTGTACCTGAAAAAAGCAAAATACCTTACTAAAACAATGGATTTCCAAAATATCAACATACCGACAACCAATATACCAAAAAATCCAGAACAAATTTTGGGGGATTTTCAAGTATTTCAATATTTCGGTAATCAGTTGTAAGTATTTCGGGTACCCAGTTGAAAACCAGCTTGGATACAGAAAAATACTTGAAATTTTCGGTTCAGCTGGGGTACTGGAAATTGGATGGGTATACCCCGTTTTTGTGCGTACTCATTTCAGCTCTAATTCTTTTGTCTTAGCACATCAGCTGCAGCTAATGCTCACACTCATGCATATATAAGGACGCACCACAAAGAAAACACTGGCAGAGCAAAGAAAACACTGGCAGAGCAAACCGCTCGGGAGAAGGGGACAGGTTTTATTATTTGCATGTTATCCCCACAAAACACAGCCAGGATTATGGTACATAGGAAGTACATACACGTACGAAGTAGCGGGTACAGTCAAAGGATCAAAATTAATAACAAACCAACACAGAGTTATAGCAGGAAGAGACAGAAAGCCATGTAACTGGACAATCCCCCAGCCCCAGCACCGCAACCGAAAAGGAGAGAGAAGCAAGAGGAAAACATGTCAGTACCTGTCTTTTCCTGACAGCTCCAACTCCCTTTGGTTTCTTCATTTCCATGAGGATCTTCATCTTTCTAGCTCTCTTTTCTTCATCTGCAAGAGGAAGCTTGTCCCTAGGGAATTAAAAAAAGAAAATCATGACACCTCCTGGGTCCCCCAGGACTTTCTCATTGCATTTTCTCAAAAGCGTTCTTTAAAATGTCACCTGGCTGATCTACAGGGGTCCAGCTAGCCGTGCAGCAGTTAAAGAGGTCCGTTTCCATCTGCTGGGAGCATACCCTTTCCCATTATGAAAGGGCAGCTTCCCACTCTCGTCATCGCCATGTCCCTGCGTAGCATGAAGACTTGAGAATCACCCACTAGATTAGGAAAGAGCCCTCTCTGCAGCATCATATTCACCCACTGCACAATAATGACCCATTTGTGATTGTTTGTGACAAATGACTGGACTTCAAATCCCAGCAGAAGTAACTGGCATGAGTATTGCTGATGAATGATCGCATCCCATTCGTCACTAAGAACCTAGCTATTGGAGCTTGGATATTTATTATCTAAATTATTAAGCATTTCTATAGCACACTTTCAGTGTTTAGAGTGCTTTAGCTAGTCTTTTCTAGTTCACCCTCACAAGAGCCCTCTGGGACAGGTCATTATTATTTCCATTTTACAGACAGAAAACTGAAGTTGAAAGACAGTGACTTGCCCAAGATCCCCCTGTGAGCTCATGGCTAAGACAGGATTTGGACCTTGCTTTACCAGGTCCAAGTCCAACACCTTATCCACTAGGCCACCCTGGCTTGGTTAAGCAGGATTTCCTGGGTAATTTCCTGGATACTTTTTATACCAACTTTCCTCTACGGAACCCATAACACTGAAGAAAAGTTTTTAGGTGCAAAACATTTTTGTGAGAGGTTATTAGACTGAACAGATGGCTACATAGAGGCAAAGGGGCCAATCAAGGTGTGCACACACCCCACACGTACACGTTGCAGGCATGCAGTGTGCAGCACATGGTACATGTGCATTGTGCGTGCAGCACACACACATTCTGCACTTGGTGCATGCAGCCTGTGCATGGGGCGAGTGTGCACCTTGGATTGGGCCAAAAGGATGATGAAGGTGGAGGGATTTGTCCAAATTATTGTCTGAGCTGGGATGGAATACAAGGAGTCCCCTCCCCACCCCACCCCCCCGCCCACCGCTACCCTTTTTTTGTCCTTTGGTAGCACTAACTAGATCTCTCCCTCTTGTTTTATATTATGGCACACTCTAATTTAGTTTTCTGGGGGCTGTATGGTTTTTTTAAAACTTTCTAACATAGGGCTGGGCACATCAGGGTGAGACGCTTGTCATGTACAGGGGTCAGATGACACGATAGACAGTAAAGGTTCCCAAACTCCGAGTCCGGACCCTAAGAGAGGTCACACCCTCTGCAGATGGGAGTCATCGCTTCAACGGATACTTGATACACCAGCATGTTTTTTCGTTGTTTGTTCAAGTTTCAAAATGGAAACATATTCATGAAACATATTCAAACTTCAAAATGGAGTCAAATAGGCTAAAAATTGGGGGAACTAGTAATCTAGTGATCCTTTCTGACCTGGGGCTCCCCTGCAGGCTTCAATGGCGGCAACTCCAGAGTAAGTGGTTTGTGGATGGCAGCCAACAAAAAGAAAGACCTACAGAATGTTCTTCTGTATTTATCATACACAAAATTCTAAAATAGCTGAAAGGTTGCACACACCAAGCAAAGAGAGGTTCTGAAACCCCAGAACCCCGACAAATGACATCAAAGCTCTCTTGAAATTCAAGCCAGCTGAAAAAGCAGAGAGCTCCATTGAGCAGAGGAAAGGTCTCTCCAAGGAACAAACAGGAACCATGTCACCTGTATCCACCTGTATTTTAGCTCAAGCCTGCCTGGATGGAGGCACAAGCCTGGATGGATGGATGGATGGATGGATGGATGGATGGATGGACCAGTACACTCAATGCCCAGGGCCAGCTGAGCTCCATGCCTGGTGGAAGTGGAAGAAGGAGAGCTTCCATGTGTGACATGGCAGAGGATGGGTGCAAGGAGTGGGGCTCAGTCCGTGATGGGCATGAAGAAGGCAAGTTTATGGCTATGAAGCACGGTGCTAGAGGAGTGACTGACACCCAAGTGATGGAGCTCACTCCACACGCCGTGTGGCAGGGATTGGGCATAAACATGGGGCTGGGCTGGCGGAGCCAACGTTCCCAACCTGTCCCCCAAACTAGGCTGTGATACTCTAATGACCCTAATACCCATCAGTGGCCCGGTCAATACTCCTCGTCTGGTCCGTTTCTCACCTACCGCAGACCTCCTCAACAGGAGAAGCTTTAATGCCTGGTGAAGCCATAGTTCCAGAGAGTATTGCAGCTCACTGAGGTACTGAAATGCCTGGCTGTTGGACTCACCTCCTCTCCTCCTTTGTCCCAAAGATAGAACTGCCAGAGATGAGATTTCAGAGGCCAAGTGGGTAGCTGTAGACCATGGCGACTATGCCTCTGGGCTGCCATTTCCCTCTTTTGTATCAGGGGCAGTAGCAAGCAGGAAAGAGCCCAGGCCTGAAAGAAAGGAGAGAGACGGCACACACATCATTGCCAAACCTGAACCGGCTTGAGTATCTCTATCAGTTTGACAGGATCAGATCATTATTTTGAGAACACTTACATGAGAGAGTTACCATAGGTGGGGGCCTCCTACTGCTAAATAGGGACATGTCTGGGTCACATCCGGGTCACCAACCACAGACCGGGCTGCAGGAGAAGCTTCTGGCTCTTGCGCTGGAAAATTTTTGTGGCAAAACTGAAAAATGTTGCAGACGGACATTTTCATTTTGCAAATTTTGCCAACCCGTCAGCAGGACACGTAAGCAAGAATGCAGCTGCAAAAGAGACCAAAGGAAAATGGGACCCAGCTTGGGTGGGACAAGGACTTAATTCCTTCCCTCTCCCTTCAGGAGCGCACAGAAGTGCCTAGGAGATGGCTTCCCTACTCCTCCCCACCAAGCAAGGGTTTTTGCAGACCCTGAGTTCAGCGCAAACACAAAGAGGAACAGGCTGTACCAAGCTAAGATTGAGCTCCACCACAATGAAGAGAGCCTCCCTTCCTAAATAAAATATCAGGCAGACCAAAAGGATGAAACTGCTACTCACTGGTCACCATCAAACAGTATCAAAATAAAAAAAACCAGAGACCAAAAAATAAAAAAATAAAGAGGAATTTTAAGAGGACACAGAAGACATTTCTTAGACACATGGCCATTTTGGAGGCCTTCTGCCTAACTCTTTAACCATGTCAGAGAGAACTGCAACGGAAAGTAACTGCTTGTGTCTCCTGTCCACCACTAACCACGCTAACCAGTAGGAATGGAACCTGCATTGACGTAAAGGGACCATGCTCAAAATTAGCTGTTTATACAGATATGTATGTTGGTCTCTCGTCATCCAAACTTGGACAACCCAATTCACTACTGAAGAGGGTGTAGGGCCGCCAACTCTACGCACACTTTTCTGGAGCTTAAACATTTTGGTCACACACAAACAAAATCTTTGACAGAGATCCCAGTCACAGCCCAGTCTCCTGTTTTCCTGGCGATATCTTCATAGCAATAAAGTGAAACGTTTATTCGGACTATTGACAAGAGCAGCAAGGGAATGCATCTTGGTTCTGTGATTCACCAATAGTGGCTGCCAATAGTGTTTTGGGCACAATTCGAGGTACTGGTGGTCTTGACTTGTAGCGTCCTTAACAGCTTGGGCCCTGTATAGCTAAAAAAACCTGCCCAGGGCATGAAATTTCAGATCAAACTCCGGGAGCCAAAAGAAAATTCACTTGCCAGACTTTATACTGTTATTAAACTGTTCTTGCCCCACTACAATGCCGAACCAGTCACCAGCCTCCATTAGCTGGGCGCCAATGGCTCCCAGGCACCTGCAGATTTCATGCCCTGAAACCACCTTCTCCCTTATGTTCCGCTGTGCCCCATTAGGTCAGTAAGGGGGTGCCCTCTTGCTAGTTCCACCACGGCACCAGGTTCAAACAACACGGCCACGCAGAGACACATTCCCGGTGGCTGCCCTACAGCTTTGGAACTCCCTTCCCCTAAATCCAACCCTAAGCATCTTCAGAAGGCAATGTAAGACCTATAATGGCCGGCCTTTTGGTGGGAGGGGATAGGGCTTGGGAGGCGAGTGTGGGGATTTTAACTGGTATTTTACATGGTTTGGTTTCATTTATTTTCAGTTGTTGTTTTGGTGGGGTGGGTGGGGTTGTGTTTTTTTGTTTGTTTTGTTTTTTGCTTGTAAGCTTCCCACAGGAAAGGGCGGGATATAAATTCAGATAAGTGAATAATAAATAAAAACGATCTACAAAAACAGCATAAAATTGGAAAAGGAACTGCCATGTGGTCACCAGCAGGTCGGCTGGCAGACTTCACAGCCCCAGCGGCCCATTCATCACCTTCAATTTGCAAGTGCTCAGGGATCAAGCTAAAATCAGAGTGGATGATCTCAAAACGGCAGCCCGAGGAACAGCCTTTTAGTTACCATTAATTCATTTTTGCAACAAATACAGAATGAAAACAAACAGCGACTTCAAGCTTCTTCTACGTAAAATGGACTAACTAGGAAGCTGTTAGCCTCTCATTTACACATAGATAAAGCTAACTTGCCCAGCTGTACCGCCTCCCCAAGGACGCATGCAAAGGCATATCTATAACAGGAACAGGGGATGCAGCTGTACCGCGGTCCACGGGCCCCGGGGGGCTCATGCTCCCTGGTGCAGCTACGTTCCCTGTAACTGGGAGGAGAAGATGGGGACCAGTTCATTCTCTGCACGAGAGCCCATACCAACCTAGCTATGCCCTTGCGACACACGTGTCTAATTGTAGATCAAAGCTTTACTCCACACTGAAGTCACTACTGTAATGCACTCTACAAGTACGTATCATATAGCAGTGGGCATATTCCTCCAAAGCATTTTTAAAATCTGGTGTCTAAAGTTATGGACTTTAGTTCTGGGGCAGTGTAATATGGGCCCCATATTCTTCAACGTTTATAAATAATGTCAGTGGCTGATCCCCAAAGCCTTTGCAAGACTGAACGGTTGAGAGAGACAAAAACAAAACAAAACCTTTCCCCTCCTGTTCCCCCGAGCACCATGCCAAGATTATTTGGTTCATATCTAATGATAGAGATGCCCGTGTCTGACTGACACTATTAATTTCCAGGTTCCCTATTGAGCTCAGCTACAGTCTTGAAGCCTGGCACAAAAATCCATTATGGGCTGCTGACTGCGGAAAAATACAAACAAAACTGTGATAGGCTAATAAGTGGCCTAACTGCTGCTCATCCAAAGACTGGCTCAATCCTGGCAGCAACCTCCCCTCTTGCTCTTTGCATTGCTTTGTCCATGCCAGAACTTATATGGAAGACCCTGTAAAACAACACCAACATGGCACAAGCTTTGTCTTCATAGAGCAAGGATAAAGCACATGTGCATTATTATTTGTTATGTATATAGCGCAAGCCACATGCCTGGCACCGAACAGTCATGATTACACAAGTCCCTGCCCTGAGGGGCTTACAATCGAGAACAGACACGAGGAGGGGTGCCTAGGGAGAGACAGGGTTATAATTCATGACGCTGAGAAGCTGCAGGTGCATGGGCTCAGCTTAGTTACAAAGGAGGAGGAGGATCCTGAAGAATGAGACAGCATAAGGCAGGAATGGGGAACCTCAGGCCCGGGGGTCAAATTCAGCCCATGGCTAGTTATTATTTGGCCCCTTTCCACTTCCTGGATCTGGCTCCTAGATCTAGTTCTTACTGCCAAGCACTGAACGGCCAGATAAGGGACAAAGATGAGGGCATGCACACAAGGATAGGGGACAGATCAATGGCACAGATCCATAATCTGGACCCTTCACTTAGATCATGCATAGATCTGGGGTGCGTTGCCATGAATATGTGGACAACACCCAAATCTATTTTTATTTTTAATTCAACCCAGGTCCTGCAGTCTCGGTGCTTACTCAATGCCTGGCTGCCACTGGGGACTGGATGAGAGTGAGCCAACTCAAGCTGAATCCAGACAAGACTGAGGTGATGATGGTAATGATGGTTGGCCAGCCCTTTGACCTGAAGGGGATTGGGATTCCCATCACTGATGAGGTCTGGCCTCCCCTAGTTACTCAGGCTCGCAGCCTTGGATGCGCCTGGATCCTGAGCTGCATCTAGAACATTAGGTCTTGGAGGGGGGACAGGCTTTCACCAACTCCATCTGGTGAGAAGGCTGTGTCCCTTTCTTTCAAATACATCTGGCCACCATCATCCATTCGTCCATGCCTTCATTACCTCGAGGAAGGACTACAGTAATGTGCTCTATGTGGGGCTGTCCTTGAAAACTGTTCAGGGGCTGCAGCCCGCCTCCTGCCCGGAGTGGGATTCTGGGAGCACACAACACCAGAGCTTCAGAGTCTGCACTGGTTGCCAAGAGTGTTCCAGGCACAATTCAAGGTGCTGGTTTTGACCTATAAAGCTCTAAAATGACCTGGGCCCGACGTATCTAAAGATCCTCCTTCCACCTGACGTCCCTCCACAGCACCTAAGATCAGCCGAGATCACCCTCTTGCAAGATCCATCCATGGCCCAGGTCTATACAACTCCGGCATGCAGAGAGGCGTTGCCGTTCTCGATGGTTACTCCGCAGCTTTGGAACACCCTTCTCTTGGTGGTTTGTCTAAGCTTGGGCATCTTCCAGAGGCAGTGCAAGATGTATTTATTTGGCCAGGCATTCAACCTGTTGACCTTCAGAGATCTACCGGCAGCACAAGGGTGTGGCCAGACCCTAATTTGAATGAGCATGCCCCCTCATTTGCATACTCATCCCCAGCCAGGTGGGGTGTGGCTATGCAAATGAGAGGTGTGAGGACATAGGAGGCAAGGGAGACAGTCACATGGGAGAGAGGACGGTGAGGCTGGGGGTTTATAAGCATTTTACGGGGTTTGTGTTGTATTTTATTGGGGTTTTTTTATGATGTTGTTAGCCTTTGTGAATAAGGTGGGATAAAAATAAAAATATGCAACCAAATAAACAACCCCCACCCCCAACCTCTTGGGGCCTCAAGAGCTTGTGCTAATTTTCAAAGTGGCCCCAGTAGAAAAAAGGTTCCCTACCCCGGTATAAGGAGAAACAATATCAAGGGCCTTGTCCTTGTTGCTGCCTGTGCTCCATCATTCCCCGGGATTTTCTACCTAGTACCTTTCACCGGCATGGAATTCCTTGAACAAACAGCAGGGGGGAGGTAAACAGAAAGCCCTCAATATCCGGTCAAGGTTAAACAGTAGCTGAAAGGCAAACAAGGCACTGGGAAGAGTATAACAGGGAAAGAGAAAGTCATCCAGTAATTTGTGATCTCAAACAACCTGATTAGTCAGAACACTGACAGAGCCTCGTTAGGGTTACAGTGTGGACAGTTGATTACTGATACACTAAAACCATCTGCGCAGTGACTGGTAAGACGGTAAACAGATGGCACTGGAGGCGAAGCTAGGATCGAATGGGCCCTGGTGCAGAAGGTCACTAAGGCAGCTTAGACAAACCTCTAAGGGAAGAGATGCAGCTGCAGCAGGGAGTGTGCCCCCCGGCTCATGGGCCCAGGTGCAGCTGCATCGCCTGTCCTTATTATAGCGATGTCCTTGGGTGGCAGGTCTGGACACAGTGCAATGGTGTTGCATGAGTGGACAGTTCGAGCTGCGTAGCAGAACCGCGTCAAAGCACTCCTAGTGTGGATTAGCCGACATGTAGCGTAGCCCCTTTTGACACATCAGAAGGCTCCAGTGCTACGGCATGCGGCATCACACCTGAACAAGCCCTCAGTGCTCACTCAAGGCAGCCCTTTTTAGCCAGTATAAAAAAATCCAGCCCGCATGAGCTAAGCCAATTGAAGTTGGAGCATGTCAGGCTACTCTACAGTTGCTGAGTGGCAGCTCCGATCCTACTAAACCACGTTGAAGAGGGGAGTTAAATCAGAAAGCTGTACAGAAATGCTCACATCTCATACTGTATAGGCTTCGTTCACACTGGTCCAAGAGCCTAGTACAGCCCAGCCTACAAGCTCCGGACTAGCTCACGAATGACTCCGTTACACGGAGAGGAGGAGCACACTCAGTCTCTCATCACTACCCTGTGTCAGTGTGATTGTGCTGTGCACTCTGCTTTATCTGACAGAGCACGGTGAACTGGCGTACGCCCTCCCACTCAACGCTAGGAAGAAGTAAATCAGCAGACAGAATAAAGCCATGCGGCAGCTTTTATTCTCCCTGGGCAACTGACAAATTGGAGATATGGGAGACAAACTGAGGGTAAACTCCCTGCACCCTTTGCTTCGTAAGTATTGTCCTGTTCTCACTAGCAGGCCGTACTCATCTTCCTCATGTTTTCAGCCAAAGCTCTTGTTAACCTTATTATTTCATAAAATCCTCCCCAGGAAATGCCATTAAAAGGACAGTAGTCCCCAAACTTTCGGCCTGTGACCTCATTTTGAGATTTGCACAAACGGCGCAGTCACACGAGTGTCTTCTCTCACTTTTAAAATTTCCTGAAAGATGTCCCCTCCGCGATTAGAGCGGCGGGGGTTTGGCGGCGCCCCCTTTCCTCCCTCCAGCCAAGGGAGGCGAGGAAGGAGCGGTCGCGGCAGGGTAGGCGGGGAGGCAGAATAGGCCTGGTTGCCACGGCAACCACGTGAGGAGCGCGCCTGGGACTCTCGCAAGAGCGGAAGTCCCGGGCGCCATCTTAGAGCTCCCCGCTCAACCGCCTCATTCGGCCAGGCAGGAGCGGGGAGAAGGTCGTGCACCCACCCACCCATCCCTCTCAAGGACAGCACTCCGAGTAAATACTGGTTGCGAGTTAGGACCGGAAAGGAATTTTCCCTGAACCAAATTGGCTTAACGGCGAGGGGTTTTTCGCCTTTCCCAGAGTGATATACCTAATGTAAGAGAAGATGAGGAGGCAAATTTGCCGGTGCTAGGCGAAATGTCGCACTCTTGGCGGTAGGCTGAGTTCAGGCCAACGGTTAAAAGTTGAAACGGTTAGGATAGCATAGGGTAGCAACATCTCCTTAAGAGATGGGTATTGGCCAGACATAGCCGCTCAGTGCGGCCCACTGCATGGCCAGCCCAAGGGTGAGAGACGAGCGGCCGAGCCTGCTGGGCGGACCATGCACCAAACAGGAGGTTACGGTGTCCTCATCCTTGTTGTTTAAACCCCCCGCCTCGGTGGGCGAGGGGATAGGTGCGAACAACCCGCCCTGGCCCGGTTAAACCGGTAGTAGGGGTAGGGTGTAAGTTGGAAAAGTTGGTTAAGATAGGGCACAGGAGGATTCCCCTCGGGCTTAACCCGAAGACGGTAGAGGATGGCACCAGGCAAACAGGACAACGCCTGGCACAATAGGGGAACCTCCTGTTGGGAAGGTTAACAGTTAGGGATAAGAGATTGATAGGACCCCAGTTCAAAGGGGGAAGTGGGAGGGTTACCTCTTCCCCCTTTTGGCTAAATAATAAAGAGTGCGGCCGTTCAAACCCATATATTGTGTCCTCGTCTTCTTTGGGGGGAGGGGGTGCGTCGACAAATAACAACGGTGCCTTCTTGTTTTTCCACACCGTGCTTCCCTCGCTTTCCCTGCTGTCCGTTTTTGCCCTGCAGTGCTAGTAATCCCACGAGATTGGACGGCTATCTGATGCCTGTAAGAGGTTGTCACGGGCTTCCTCGGCATCAAGGTGCTCACCACCCAAATGGGCAATAGGGGTGCTACCAGGGAGTTCCTCAAGGCCATAGTCAGGAAACCAAGCCAGGCTGAGTAGCCAATAGGTTCGTCCAAATCTATAAGCAAGCATGGGGAAGTAAGCTAGAGGCATGTTGAGTCATGCTGTGGCCACAGACGCCGCCCCACCCCCATTGCCATGGTCATTTAAAAACACCCAATGGTAGGTAGGCACGTGCCCCCAGGAGTAAGGGAGGGGGTAGTCTGTAGCAGCCTACACATCTCTATAATCTCTGTGGTGGGCTATGGGGACTTTGCTGAAGTGGCCTTTTAGCCCCAGGGGAGTGTACATTCCTACATTGGAAGAAACGTGCAAGAAGTAAACAGCACAATTGTTAAAATTTGGTTTGTACCCTTACACTTGTGGGTCATTTGTCAAGGCGTCCTGTGACCTAATCTATTCACATGATTAAAAAAAAACTGGGGTGGGGGGAACAGTATGGAGCGCTTATTTTTGTCTCGGGTAAATGGTCCTAGGATCCCATGGCCCCAGGCAGCAACTAAGGCTACATTCACACCTTACAAAATGATCTATTACAATAAATGGAGGTAATACCGGGTATTATAGTTCCGCAATTTTTTGTAATGTGTGAATGCACTATTCCCCTTTTATGCTGTGAGATCTCCGGTCATTGTAAAAGCCACAGGCTGCTTTCACACATGACAAAAATGGGGTATTATAATTGCTTGAGATAATACCTGCCCTCACATGCACAAGAGAAGCTGCAGCAGATCCCCATTCGCGCCGGCTCTTTTCCTGTCGGCCGGCTCCTCGGCGCTGCCGCGTCTTCCCTCGCCCCTCCCGTTGCCGCCACCGCCGCTGCAGGTGAGAACGCAGCCTAACTTGAGAGAATACCAGGTATTATAATAGCCCATTTTTTAAGGTGTGAAAGCAGCCTAAGACATGCTAGTATGGCTGCTTTTAAACGAGGAGCGCTGAAGCGCCTCCTCAACGCCGCATTAAAGGAAAGCCGCCGGAAGTGACGTTCTCCCCGTTGCCGGCGGCGGCGGCGGCTGGAGACACGGGGCTTTGGAGCGGCGCGTTCTTAAGCCTGATAATTGAAGTCTTAAGAACGCACCGCTCCAAAGCCCCGTGTCTCCAGCCGCCGCCGGCAACGGGGAGAACGTCACTTCCGGCGGCTTTCCTTTAATGCGGCGTTGAGGAGGCGCTTCAGCGCTCCTCGTTTAAAAGCAGCCAAAATCCAATATCTGTCAGAATCCTGACACTCCTGCATCTTGTGAAACACACACACACACACCCTTGCATTTGGGGGTTGCAATCTATGTTTTAGAAAGCTCTGCATCATAGTAAAAGCATATTACAGATCTCTTGCCGTTTTTAGACAAGATGGTACTACGCAAGTCCACCCAGTGGACACATGTAGTACAGCCCGTTTAAAAGTGGCAGTGGATGGACACGCTCCCGCAACCCACGCACCTCGACACATCGCACCACACGGAGCCCCACACGGAGCCCCCATGAAAAGGCATAGGTGGCCGTTGGGTGAATGGGGGCACACACCAAGAGCACACCCACCCACTGCCGTCTAAACCCTCCCCCACCCACACAGCCCCACCCCCACACACCCCACAGCATCTGTCTAAAAACAGCCTCTCTCTTACATGCGCAGTCACAATATTTGGCCTTTCTCTGACAAATACAATTACCGTATTCCTATGGGTTTTCACTTGAAAGGGGCAGGGTCACGTCAGAGGGGGTTGGGTCAAAGGGGCTGCCACACCATTTTCTGACATAACCCTGCTCCTTACAGTTATGATGTCATGACGCTCCATAGGGGCATGAGAGCCAGTGTAATGCAATGGCTGAGTGCGCAGGACTGAGAAGGAGGGGAGACCCCGGTTCAAGTGTCACCTTAGCCAGAAACTTACTGGGTGATTTTGGGCCAGTCACATTGTCTCAGCCTAGCCTACCTCACAGGGCTGTTGTGAGGATTAAAAAGTCGTTAATTAGTTCTTTGTGAAGCGCACCGAGTGTCATGGCAGGGAGGCACTGTATAAAAGTACAGATCTTGGTTTATTAGGGCTGCAATCATTAATTGAACTGATTAATCTGTCTAAAGCCGACTGAAATTTGTCCCCTGATTAATCAGTTGGCTGCCAGGACCTTCTGATAGTTCATATTTCTGAGTCCGTAGCTGAAGGGGACGCATTCCAGAGGAAGGCAAGTTTACTCAACACATGCAAATTAGGCAAATCCATGCAAATGTATGTATATTTATGTAAATGCATGCAAATCTATGCAAATTTTAATTGATTAATCGACAAAAAGACTTAACTGATTAATCAAGTTGCAGCCTTATTATTTCTTCATATTTTTATCCCACCCTTACCGTAAGGCTCAATGTGGGTTATCAGGGGAGCCCCTGACTGATCTGGGGAAAGTGGAGTTTCCCCTAAGCCCAGAGACTCTCAGAAAGGTGGCAACCCAACTGATAAATATTGAGTTTTCAGAACCACTAGGGACAATATTATTATTTAACAAATATTGGGCAAATTGGGGAAATCTACAGGACTGGAGGAAAGCCAATCTAGTTCCAAAACTCAAAAGGGGAGAACCAGGTGACTCTAGACCAGTCAGCCTGGCATCAATCCTTGGGAAGATAATAGGATGGTTAATTCAGGATGCGAGCAATCAAATATTAGTGGCTATGGCTAAGAATATAATTAATGTCAGTCAACGTGGTTTCATGCACAGCATAAACACTGCCATCTAAAGTCTGGACTATTCTGTCTCCGACAGTGGCCAACATAGGTTGCTTCACAGAAAGTGTGCAAACAAGTCAAATTGAGTGATTCATTCCCTGTTGTTTATTCTCGCCCACCAGCGGTAAAAAACTTCACTCCCAGACCAACTATTTATGAACCTATAGTCTCTCAACATATCCAATTCTTTTCAAAACCCAGTTATGCTGTTGGCTTCACAGCATCCACAGCAAACCAAAATTGCTGCAGTACAGAACATCTTTGACTCCTGCACCACTAGGGTTGCCAGTGCCAGCCACCTTTCACAATTTGACCCAGAGACTCCCATTTTGGTCTATGGGAGTCTCGGGGTCTAATTGGTAAAGATGCCAACCTACGCACCACCAGGGCTGCCAGTCTTGGCAAACAAGCCTTTCTTTTATCATTTTTGACAAAATTAGAGGTTGGGTTGATAAACGTGATCCAGAGCAGCAGCAGCGGCGGGCCAACAGAGCTTCAATCAAGTCCCCCGAGGCCGATAAATACCATTCCAGGACCCCAGGGAATTGGGGTTGGGGAGGTCAGACTCACTGCCCCAGAAGGGACTACGGATCCGTTTCCCACTGACTTCAATGGGATCCAATTCCAAATCTGTAATTAATCCAAAAATTACAGAACTGAATCCGGAACAGATCCAAATCCATAATTTAAGATGTCCAGCCCTACTTATTTCTAATTCTATAGCACTTTCAGTGTTTAGAGTGTTTTACAATCCTTATTTGGTTCACCCCAACAACCACCATGTGAGGTAAGTCATCGTTATTCACATATGAGAACCTGAGGTTGAGAAATAGTGACTTGCCCAAGACCACTGAGTAAGTTAATGGCTAAGGTGATATTTGAACGCTGGTTTCCCAGTTCCAAGTCCAACATCTTATCCACTACGCTACTCTGGCTTCATACTGTCTTTAAAGGTATGCTGTAATGTAGGGGTGCCCACACTTGCCCAGCCGGAGACCTACCAAAGCATAATGTTGACCTATAGAGATCTACCGGCAGCACAGGGTGGCCTGACCCTAATTTGCATGACCACACCACCTGATTTGCATACTCGCATTCCCAGCCAGGTGTGGGGCGTGGCTATGCAAATGAGGGGCGTGGGAACACAGGTGGTGATGGGGACAGCCACACGGGAGGGGGGAGAAGGGCAAACTCATCTCTCTCACACACCCCCACACACACACCCTCTCTCTCACACACACACACACCCCTCTTTCATGCACACAGGCAGACACACACATCTCACGAGGCCGTTTTTAGACGATCACGGCTGCGCTCGCGCTTGTTTTGAAAAAATGCCAGGAGCCGGGATCAGACAATACACTCCCGGCAATCACGCACCCGGAAGGCATGCTTTTCCAGCCGCGATTTGACCGGGTTGAAAAATCGACTCCCACACAAAGACACACACACCTCTCACACACAGACAGACACACAGACACAGGCAGACGCGCCCACCTCTCTCTCACACACAGGCAGATACACACAGACACTGGCTATTTTTACATGGACAACCCACCCCCACCCCGCTGGGTGTGCAGGAGGGTGTTAGATGCATGGAAACAACTTTCTCACAGGCACATATACACAAACAGAAACACACACATGGCAGGAAGGAAATGCTGGCGCCCGCCCCCTCCAGTTTAAAGGTCGCGCGCTGCCGCAGAAGGAGGCGGCAGCAGCAGCAACATTGGGCAAGCCGGGGGGTGCAGTACTTCCTCCCTCCCATCCAGGTTTCTGAGGATCTGTGGGGGAGTAACGGGCTCGACAGGGGTAGGCAGCAAGCGGCCATGGTGGCTCCCAACGTGGCCGCTGGCTTCCCTGTGTGCACCTGGAGCATGTGCACACTGGCTGCTCCCATATTTGCTCTCTGGGGCATGCGCAGAGAGCTGGTGTGTGCATGCTTCAGGCACGCACAGGGAAGCCAGCAGCCACTGCCACCTGAGTCCGGGACACAGCTGTCTCGGGATCGACCTTGGTACGTCAGGCAATCAACCTGTCGATTGCGATCAATGTTTTGCGCACCCCTGCTCTAACGCAACTGGGATAAATTCTCCCACCACTGCATATGGGAGTTCAAAGTAAATTATCCCAATGACCCCTCCTGACCTTCAGGACTATGAAATAATGAAGAATATTTGCAACCAGAAGTGCCTTTAACAAGAGCTCCTTTCTGAATGAGAGCAAGTTCTGCTGCCCAGTTACATCATCTTGTGCCACCTTATTTCTATGCAAAACAAAAACAAAAGCCCAACACAAATCTGACCAAAATCTAACAATAATAATAGTTAAGAACATAAGAAGTGCCATACTGGGTCAGACCAATGGTCCATCTAGTCTAGCATCCTGTCTCCAACAATGGCCAATCACGGTGGCTTGGGAGAAGCCCCCAACAGGTCACAATGGGATCCATTCCCTGTTGTTCCCCCCCACTTCCCATCATGTTCCCTGATCCTGTCTGGCTAATAGCTGCTAATGGACCTATCTTCCAGAAACTTGTCCAAACCTCTTTTAAACTCAGCTATAGTCCTGGCCCTTACCACAGCCTCTGGCAATAGATTCCACATCCCAATTATACGCTGAGTGAAAAAATATTTGTTTTAAACTTGCCACCCATGAGTTTCATGGAGTGTCCCCTAGTTCTAGTACTAGCTGAGAGGGTAAATAAGTGTTCCTTGTTTATTAGTTCCACCCCACTCATGATTTTATAGACCTCTATCATATCTCCTCTCAGTCGTCTCTTCTCCAAACTGAAGAACCCCAACCTACCAAGCCTCTCCTCATACGGGAGCCCTTCCATGCCCTTGAT
>QEPC01004474.1:993790-1005056 GCA_003113815.1 Sphenodon punctatus
TTGACAAGCTGGGTCTCTTCAGCTTAGAGAAGAGAAGACTGAGAGGGGACATGATAGAGGTTTATAAAATCTTGAGTGGTGTGGAACAAGTAGATAGGGAACGGTTATTTATCATCTCAAATAGTACTAGAACTAGGGGACACTCCATTAAACTAGCTGCTGGCAGTTTTAAAACAAATAAAAGGAAGTACTTTTTCACTCAATGCTCAATTAACTTATGGAATTTGTTGGCAGAGGACATTGTCAAGGCCAGTAGTATCGCTGGGTTTAAAAAGGTCTGGATAAGTTCTTAGAGAGTAGGTACATTAATGGCTATTAACCAAGTAGCTTACGGGATGAACTTCGTACTGTTGGGAGCTAGGAGTGAACAACGGGGAATGGATTGCCCACTGTGACTGTTGGTTCTTCTCCCATGCGATCGAGATTGGCCACTGTCAGAGGACAGGATGCTGGGCTTGATGGACCATTGGTCTGACTCAGTATGGCACTACTTATGTTCTTTACGTCTCAAGTATCTTCAGCATTTGCATCCCAATAGGACACAGGAAATAACTGCTTCATTCTGCTGGTCAGGCTTCTACTGGAGAACTGTGTCCATTCTTTGACTCTTCACTTTATGAAAGACAATGTGTATCCTTAGACAGACCACTCCAGGACCTGCTCCGGGAGTGCCCAGCCCCTCTTCCCCCACATGCAGCCCCAGCAGTACTGAGTTTAAATGGACCCAGCACTGCTATGGTCCGCAGTCGGCCTGCACAGCATCCTTCTCGCCCACACCACAGAACTGCGGGTGGATGGCCCTGCTCTAGGCTGCCACCGACAGCTCTATGGTGTTGCCAGGGCAAACATATACACACACACACCGAAGCAAAGCTGCAGTGGCCCGTCCAATTTAAATGGATGGCCTGCCCGGGGGTGAAGCAGAGCAGAGGCAGGGCAACTGTCCATCTAAAAACACCCATTGACAGATGGGATACTGTTTAGATGAGGGAAATGAAGGAAGTTGAGGGTTTGGAATGTGAGATGTGTGTGGAGAGTTGGGTGGGGCTAAATATGTTTAGCCTAGAGAAGTGAGAACATGAACATGCGGTCGTGCGGGGATGTCCTGCTCGAGGTCCCCCGAGTTTCTTGGGTGGCCATGTAGGAGAGGGCATTCTCCGTGGCCGCACCGCGCCTAAAGAACTCCCTACTGGTCAGGGCTTGGCTGGCCCCAGACCTCCCCCTTTTTGGAAAAGTTGCAAGATCTGGCTGTTCCGCCAGGCATTTGGCGGGTGAGATGGGTGGGGGAGTAGGGGGCAGTTGTTTTATCTGGTTTCTCCTTTTAATGTGTTTTAATTGTTTTAAATTGTTTTTTTTATTGTTGTAAGCCGCCCCAAGCTGCCTGTGTGGCAGGAGGGGCGGGGTAATAAGTTTTTTGGGGGAAAAAAGCAGGTTTCAAATATTTGAAAGACTGCTAGAAGCAGGATGGTAACCCATTGTTCTCTGTGGCCACTGAAGCAATGGCCTTAAGCTAAAGGAGAAAAGATTTAGGTTATATATCAGAAAGAATTTTCTAATGATAAGAACAATGGAACAACTTGACAAAGGAGGTTGTAGAGGCTCTGTCATTGGAAGTTTTTTTTAAAATAGATTAAATATCTGTCAGGGATAGTTTAGGTATGAATGGTAGGGAATAGATGACCCGTTAAAGTCTATTCCGGTCCTCAAATGGTTTGATTCTTTGGCTACAATCCACAAACTATTGGTTTGTGATTTGTAGCCTATGCTTCTGTAAATCCCAGGGGTGGGCAAACTGGCTCGGGAGCCACATGCAGTTCTCAGGTAGTTCAAGTGCCGCTCTTGGCCAAGGCCAGTCCCAGGACCCACGCTGCCTTATTGGTCCCGTGTCTTACCTCATTGCAGCCGAGTCTCAGGAGCCGAATTCCGGCTACTCCTCAAAATCTCAGCAGCCTGGACTGCAGAGCACTAGCTGTGACAGCCAACGGGACATGTGTGTGTGTGTCTTGTGGCTCCCAGCCAGAGGAAGATTTTGGTAAGTGGCTCTTCGGGATAGGAACTTTGCTCACGTTAGTATATCTCTTTAAATATGAACAGAAGACTATTTACTTCCAAATATCAGATTTCACCGACTTTGTCAGCAAGACTGTAGCACTGGGATGAATGTGGCCCTTAACGATTTGGGAACTCTCACAGTTCCTTTCTGTAAAAGCATTTCAGTGCCCCATTAACAACAAGTGCTGCCTATTAACCTTAATTAATAGAATTGGTTCTTTTTTCAGGTGACACTAGTTAATTAATAGCTTCTTAATTTGGACTTCAGCAATTCCAGGCAGAGAGAATAAACTGTCTGGCCTCCCCAGAACCAATACCCTGGAATTTATATTTATCTTAATCCCACCCTCTTTAGCTCTCTAATTTAACAGTCCCGTAATCGCTCCGAGTGCTTTCAGCTTCATTTTCTCTGCCATTCCCAGAGTACAACTGAGCCCTTCTCATAAGATTTTATCAAGTCTCCCCTGCCCCACTTCCATGCAGCTGGATTTCACCACATGGAACAGAAGTGAATGCCTTGGAGACCCTGACGCATGTGGTTTTCTAGGACAAAGAGTTCCAGTTCTGAGCACCGCATGGCACATTAAGTGCAATGAAGACACAGCCCTTGCATTGCAATGTGTCTCAGTGCTAAAGCTGCCGTGGGATTTGCACCTCTGCTCATAGGCATAATAACAGTAGGCAATGGTGTGGGCAAGTAGTTGCAGGAGCAGGCCCACAGCTAGGTAGAGCTTCACCACTTCCTTGCCTGGCCTGGAATGGGTTGCCCCAGAGCCCAGGGAGTATGGGTCATGTGACCAGATGTGGGTGGGTCACTTGACCTGGCTGGGGCTACATAAAGGGAGCAAGCCCAGCCAGCAAGAGAGGAGTATCAGCTTGGAGACAGCAGGATGAGGTGCTCCAAGGCTGGCCAGAACCACCCTGCTGGGGAGGAAGGGAGGAACCCTAACCTCAGCCTAGGAGGGGAAAGGGGTTCACGAATGCACTAGAGGGCAGGGCCTTAGGGAAGGCCTGAAGAACGCAAGGAGGTGCTGGGGAGAGCGAGCAGCCTAGAAAGGCCCCTAGTCAAGGTGGTGCCTGAGTTAGAAGGGGGCTATGGGTAGAAGAACTGGTGGCTGCTAAAACTACGGGGCACATAGCTACCAGCAAGAGTCAAGGGGGGACCTGGGGGGAGCCCAATGATGAGGCTGGTAAGTCCCACCTGCACGCTTAAGAGCATGGGCCCAGAGGGGAGGGGATGTTGGCCAGCTCAGTTCCCAGTGGAGGGAATCACGGCCCTTTTCACACAGACACTCTAACACTGATAAAATGGGTGTTACATTTGATTATACATGTTGCACGGCCACAGGTGTGCTCTATGGGTGCCCTGCAACATGTATAAAAAATGTAACACCCGTTTTAGCAGCATTAGTGTGTCTGTGTGAAAAGGGCTCACAAGGCAAATAGTCAGTCGGCTTATGTAAAGAAATAATATTCTGTGGGAAATTTTGTGATACAATTTATTATTAGCAAGCATTTATATAGCACCAGCAATGCACCTGGCGCTTTACAAAGTAATTGAATAGACACGGTCCCTGCCCTAGGGCTTACAGTCTGAGAGATGGGGGGGGGGGGGAGAAGATGAAGGAAGGAGAGGGAGAGACAAGGAGTGTAACATTCACGAGGATGCGAGGTCCCAGGTGCACGCAGTTGGCTTAATGTTGAGTGGCACGTCGAAATTTTCAGAAAAATTTGTAGAATCAGATTATCGATGGTAGACATCTGGGAAACTCTCCAGGAGGCTGCTAAATCACCCCTAACTGAAAACAAGGGTATATATCATAGACACACACACCAAAAAAATTAGTTAATTTTATGCATTCAGTTTTTATCTAAGAATGTTAGCAGAAGCTCTACTACGGTATTAGAGACTATAACTAGTTGAATTGTTCCACTTCATCCCCCTAGGGGGGTGGAATACAGAAAAGGGGCCTGGCGATACAGGAGCCGCCCCACATCATCGTTACCCGCCGTGTTTGGTGTCTATCGAATTTGGCTTGAAGCACCAAATGGATTGGAGACCAAATTTTATCAAAAATGAATTTTCCAGAATGCTTTTAATCAAAAAAAAGTTTGACTATTTTGAAAAGAGCACATATGCATATTCTTAGGAACCTGAGAAAATGTATTATTGTGTTATTAATATTACAAAAGTCGGTTGGCTTACATAAATCCATGGGAAATTTTGTGATACAATGTTGAGCGTAACGTCACCAGGATTTGGATATAAAAGTTGCTGGCAAGGCCATTCTGATAAAAATGTATTAATTTAAAACAAGGTTATTTTTATCCTGAAAAAATTTACCCCGATTTGATTTAAACATTCATTTCTGCCTTATTACAATTTAGAATCAGTGTCATCAGATAACAATGATAATTTTCTTAATTTTTTTTCTGAGAACCATTTGAGACTGTTGAATGAAGTGCTTGGTGGAAATGGAGCCTGTGGCAAAAGTAAATGTGAAAAAGTGTAGGACTTTCAAGTCACAGAAATGTTTTTTGTGTCTTACTGCTGATCCAGAGGGCTTAAGTCCACAATCCTTCCAATAATTCTTCCATTGTATTGTCAAAAGTGCTGAATACTAGCACACTGGAATTATGAGGGTGCTCTAAAAATCATGGGTGGTAGTTTGACACCAGAACAATGAAAAGCAATTGATGCTCACTGGCATTCATCATGCTACAAGACGTTTACGCACAAGACGACCCTGGAGATAGAAGAAAACATTTTTTTACATGCTCAGGAGCTTGAGCATCAACAGCGCAGTCACTCCAAACCTCGGGAATGAGGACCATCCGGGAACCTCGAAAGGAGTGCTCACGTCATGTGTAGCAATGCTCTGGTGTATAAAAAAAGATGCTATTTTTTGTGTGTGATCTTGAAGGAAAAGTCGGCAACTGGCTTTGTCATATCTCTTTTGACTTGTTGGGCAATGTTTTAAAAATAGCAGTGGAAATATCAAGTAATGATGTTTGATGAGTTTGGCTTTCTGAGAGCATCACCTTCAGAGATATGCATGCCATGAAAAGAAATACATTAGAACAGTCTGGGGGGTGGGAAAAGGGGAGGGCATAGGGAGGGGGGAGGAGGGAGATAATAAAGGGAGGTTACACAACTTAATAAAGGGAAGGTTCACAGGGGTATTTACTTAAATGGGTAGACATAAACCGCCCGGATAAAACACCAGAAACGGGGCGGGACTTGTATAGGAGGAAAGGGGGGGGGGAAGAGACTTGAACCTGTATTTGTTTGTTGGTATGTTATAATATGATAAAATAAAAAGATTTATAAAAAAAAAAAGAGAGAGAGATGCATGCCATGGACGTCTTGTATCACGTTGGATGCTGGGCTAGAAACATTACCAATGTACTTCGCGAGCAAGCGTTTACAATGGAAACTTGCGAGAAAAGCGCAGCCTCCATTGCATCCGAACTGGAATTTCTACATCTTGTTGAGGATTTTTTGACGGAGGGGAATGTGTCATGTATGGGAGACTGGCATACAACTTACTTAAATGTTTGCAGCTCAAATGGTCTTGATACAAATGTAAGCAGAGTGCAGTCCCGCAAAGAGCTGAAGCAGTTTCTGAGTGAAGAAATTCCTGGAATCGTTTTTTCCACTGCAAAGCAAACAAATTTGCGTACCGAATGCGTTTCTCTGACACCATTTCCTCCTTGGCTTCTTCCAAGCATGATGGCAGCGAATCAAGCAGCCTTGTCTTCGATGTTGCCATAGTAGATGCGATGGCTGAAGTTCAAACTCTCATCGCTCGGTCCGTGCTGAATATTGCAAAATTGGCGTGGAACTTCTCTGAGCGAATGCTGAACAAGTACGGCATGTTGTCTGAGTTGCAAGTTGTCTTCAACACCTACCTCCAGGAATCACTCAAAGCAACTGAGGGGGCAAGAAAGCAGAAGGGAGTTGAGCCCGTTCGCTATAAAATTGAGGGGAATGCAAGAATTTTAAAATGGTCCACCTGAAAAAACATATCTCTCTCACATCTCTCACATATAAACAAAAGACGAGGTAACAGAATTCTTCGGTAAGGCACTAACTGATGCAGCAAAAAGGGAGTGCAAAAAATGTAAAGGTTTGGTTCCAGCAGGAAGGTCTATCAACTGTCCTGAACAGAGATGATGTTCGAAGAACACATGAAGAAGCTGATACCAAAATTTTACTCCATGCTATTCATGCTACAGGTTGAGGAACCAAACGGATTCTAATTTTTTTGCCCGATACAGATGTACTCATGCCGGCAGTTCGACGGGTACCATTGCTTCCAGAGGACACAGTCTTTGTTACTATGGGTCCAAATAAACATGAGATTCCTTTGAAGAAAGTTTATGACGCTTTAGGGCGGGAGAGAGCTGCAGCACTTCCTGGCCTTCATGCACTCTCCAGTGCAGACATCACAGGGTCCTTCACTGGTAAGGCAAAAATGTCTTTTTGGAATAGATTCATTGACACCCAGCCCCAACAATGTTTTGCACGCTTTGATTTCCCTTGGAGAAATTGATATTCCAGAAGAAACTTTTCGTAGGATAGAAAAATGTGTTTGCTCTGTTTATCTGCAACCACGTCCGCACACCACTTTTCAAAACCTCTCAGAACTGAGGTGGCGGTTCTACTTAAAGAAGCAAAGCACAAGGAGAGAGCATGCCCCCAACAGCTTCTTCACTATGCTGAGCTATTCCCAGGTGCCACTTGACTTCCAGTGTATGCAGTGCTACTGGGATTTCAACCCCCATCCAAACCTACCATCAATATAGAGCTGAGTACTGGAGAACGGGAAGTAGGAAGCATTAATGTGTGACCTTCCTTGCGCTCCAGAGAAGGTTATGGACCTCATCAAATTTATTTTATTTATTTCAATCAGTTTCATATCCCACACCCTCCTGCTATTAGCAAGGGCTAAAATGCCCTTGCAGGAAGGGGTGTTGTGCTCCACCATGGAAATGTGCTTCCCAGCAACCCCCTTTGGCTTGTACGGAGATCGGCGGTTGTGGGCCACTGAGAAGTGCTGCTACAATTTAGTGCATGTGGAGCAAACCAACAATGTACTTGAGAACAATGAAGAGGACATCGACAGTGGAGATGAATTCGCCTTTTAGAAATTGAGCACTATGTTACCTCTGTTTTCAGAGTATCAGTCATTCCAACCAATATCCGTGTACTTACCACTGTTACTACAGTTTTACTTCTACTTATGTTCTATATTCTTGTACTGACCCATTAATGTGTCGAGGAGCGGCTTTCACCAGTTACATCTGGTGCAATGGCTGTGGCTGTATGTTTCGGACTCTGACCTGGCCACCATCATCCATGCCTTCATCACCTCTAGACTGGATTATTGCAATGCTACATGGGGCTACCTTTGGTGACGGTCCGGAGGCTGCATGCAAACTGCAGCAGCCCGTCTCCTTACGGGGAGGGGTCATCGTGAGCACATTACACCGGTGCTCCGTTCTCTGCACTGGCTGTCTGCTGTCTTCCGGGCCTGATTCAAGGTGTTGGCGTTAACCTATAAAGCCCTAAACGGCCTGGGCCCCGCTTACCTCTGAGACTGCCTCATGTCCCAGGCTGTGGTGCAGCCCCTGTGGTCGGCCGGGGACGCCCAACTCAAGGTCCCCCGGATCTCCCGGGTGGCGACGATGGGGAGGGCGTTCTCGGTGGCCGCTCCTAGGCTGTGGAATCCCCACCCGATGGAGGCCCACCTAGCCCCAGACCTCCCCTCTTTCCGGAGACAGTGCAAGATGTTCCACCAGGCCCCTCCCCACCAGGCCTTTGGGGAGGGAGACGTGGAAGGTGGGAAGGATTGAGTACGGTGGGTGGAATTGGTTCCACTCCTGGTAGTTTTATAAATTTTATCTATGTGTTTTAAATTTTTTAACTGTTTTTATATTGTACAGTCCTGATTGTGAGCCGCCCCGAGCTACCATGTGGGCAAGAGGGAACAGGGTAAAAGTTTCTCGAAATAAAGATAAAATAAAATAATAAATGACTAATTATATGATAATTTTTATTTTTTTTCTTTATATGTGCTCTTTTCCAAATTTCCTCTAACCTTTTTTTTATTATTATTAAAAGCGTTTCGCAAAATTCATTTTTGATATTTGGTCTCCAATCCATTTGGTGCGTCAAGCCATTTTGATAGACACCAAACATGGCGGGCAATGATGATGTGGGGCGGCTCCTGTATCGCCAGCCCCCTTTTCTGTATCCCACCCCCCTTAAGGGGATGCAGTGGAGCAATTCAGCTAGTTATGGTCTCTAACCTTGGTACATCTCTGCTAACATTCTCAGATAAAAACTGAATACATAAAATTAACAACAAAAAAATTCTATGCTATATACCCCTTGTTTTCAGTTAGGGGTGATTTAGCAACCCTCTGGAGAATTTCCCAGATGTCTACCATTGATAATCGGATTCTACACATTTTTCTAGAAATTTCAATATGTCACTCAACATTGTATCACAAAATTTCCCACAGATTTACACAGGCTGACTGACTAAAACCCAGGACCATCTAGAGAGCCAGTTGCCTGGACAAGGGGGCCCAAGGCAAAGTGGATTATCCAGGGCAGTGGGGCCTAAGCATTAAAAGTGGGATCAAAAGTGAGAGTAGCCCAAAATCCCTGAGAAGAGCACGAGTTGGTAGCCCGGCCAAGGAGGGGCTGGGCTACCAGGCCCAAAGGGAGTGGGGCTTTAAGAAACCCTACAAGGAAGGAGCGTAGGGCAAAGAGCCCCAAGTAATAGAACCTCAAAGGAGAAAGGCACAAGGGGAGATCTAGAGCTGGGGCTTGACATCCTTGGTGTATGAAGTAGCCCTAGTAGGCCAAGAGAGGCTGAAGTGTGGAGCTTCGAGCACAAGGGGTCACCCAACCAATAACCCAGAGACGCCAGGAGTCAGAGGAGAAGCACTAGGGCAGAGAAGCGATGTGCATGATGATGCATCATGGGACTAGGGTGCATACTCCACACCCACAGCAGAAGCCGGGAGTGTCACCTACTGCCCAGATGGAGAAATGGAGGATTGGAGTGCGGAGGACCTCCAGGAAGCTCTATAACATGGCAATGTGAGCCACTCCATCCTTCCAGAAGGGGGACCACAGACTGTGTTAGAACATGCTCATGTGGAGGTCAGAGCACCGTGACTATCCACACTGGGAGCTAAGACTGCTTTTACACGAGCAGCCGGTGAAGCGCGTTCTTCAACACACCGCTAGGAAAAGCCGCACAGGATGTGTTTACACGCACCGGAAGTGGCCGCCCGCCATAGGAATCAGTGGCGAGCGCAACCTCTTTAAAGATGCACTCTGGAAACCTCAATATCGGGGTTTCCAGGACGCGTCTTCAAAGAGGCCGTGGGAGGCTGCGTGCGCTACGCTATTCCTATGGCAGGCGGCCACTTCCGGTGCGTCTAAACACACCCCGCGCGGCTTTTCCTAGCAGCGTGTTGAAGAACACGCTTCACTGGATGCCCATGTAAAAGCGGCCTAATTCCCCAACAGCAAGTAACGTCTGTACCAGTGACGGGAATGTCCCACAAAGAAAAGAACAGCGTATGCCACAGAGTGAAAGAGAAGACCTTCCCCAACAGACATGGAGAACAACCAGGGGACCAACCAAATCTGTGATTGGTGCTGGTCCTGAGGAGACCTGTGGTTGGGCTAGGCCATCAGACAACACAGAGAGGGGGATGTGTCCCCCACAAATTTCCTCCCCATGCAATTCCAGAGTCAGAGGGGTGGGGCTTACGTGGGTCAAGGGGATTCAGCATCCCCCACAAATTTTAGCCCAAATTTACATCACTGGTCCTGCTCTCTGCAGTACAGACTCATTTTACAGAGTGCCCTGTAAGACAGACACTCATCTCCCAATGCCTAGTGTTTACAGTGAGCATTTTTAGACATAACAAAGATTGGGTGTCAAAACCCCTAAGCACGTGTTTGGCCGTTGTACAATCCCAACACCAATTTGGCCACCCGTTGAACACGCGATGGGAACACCACTGCATCACAAGGACACTTTGCGTGTTCCGCTGAACACGTGACCAATGTTGTGTCTAATGATATTGCGTGGCGTGTTAGCAGGTACAAGACAGGGAATGAGGAGGCAGTGCTTGCGTGCTGAGATTGGGTGGCGAGCAAAACACTGATTTGCCCCACGATGGGCTGTGTGTCTAAGCAGCACCACATGGTGAACACAGGGCCAAACCAGTGTTCATATCAAGGTCAACGCACACATTCAGACACCCGTTATGTCTAAAGACACCCAGTGTTTCATTCTGCACACAAAAAGGAGGGCTTCCTACAGCCCCCCGCTACTGCAAAGACCTATATTTGAGAACCACTGCTCCAGCCTACTCCTATCCTTACCCTCTGTAAGAATAGTCTCGGCTTCTCTGAAGCCGTAACTTGCATAACCTCCTCTATTCCCTGTGCTGTCAAAGCAGCAGCTGTTAATGGATTATGCCAGCTGCTTAAGAATAGTTACTCCATTTTGTTGTTTTTTATTTTTCTTCCGTCTCACGTAGGCTGTTAAAAGCACGGCAGACTCCAGGTCCTCGGTAAGACTGTAGTGCGAGGCCTGCAAGGGTCACATGCACTTAAGTAAAACTTCACTCATCTAGGTCACATTTCATGATCCAGGTATACAGCCTACACTGTATTTATGCTGTAAGGACAGCGTACTGACATTACTAACACAGGCCAAACGTTTGTTAACAAAGGAGCTCCATCACCCTTACATGAAGCAGTTTAGAATTATGTAGGCATTAGGGTTTGTGGCAAAATGGAGTAGGGAGCTGTGGGGTTAGGCCAGTAGTACAAAGGAAATGGAAATAACCACTTACATTATCATTATTATTATTATTATTAACAAACATTTATATAGCACCAGCAGTGTACCTGGCACTTTACAAAGTAACAAAATAGACACGGTCCCTTCCCCAGGGCTTACAATCTGAGAGACAGGAGCTGGGGGAGAGACATAGGAAGGGGAACAGAGGGAGAGACTAGGGGTCTAACATTCATGAAGATGCAAGGTCTCAGGTACACATACTTGGCTTGGTTACGGTGAGAATGACAGCAGGCAGGTCCATGTTGCAAGGATAAGGGTAAACCGATCGTAGGTATAGGAATAGTGGCTCAGCAGGATAAAGAGTCAGACAG
>QEPC01004474.1:1005972-1058166 GCA_003113815.1 Sphenodon punctatus
GCCGGCAGCCACAACCGGCCCTGAAGCCTCCGGACCGCCGGAGCTCAATGAAGTCAAGGTACGAGATCCCTGGGTGGGAACTTGGAAGTAGGGTGATCCCTGGGGTGGTGGTGGGGTGTTAAACCCCCCCCCCAGGGATCATACAGTATACTTACCGGCTGCTGCCGGGACGGCCGCTGGGGCTGGGGCTGGCTCTGGGTTGCCGCCGGCGGCCCGGAGCTGCAGTGGGACACTCAGGGGAATTTTTTTGTTTAAATCCAGGTTGGGCAGGGTGGGTGGGGGGTGTCCCCCCTTCCACCCGTGCAGCCTGGGAGGGGGAGGGGGAGGAATTTTTTTATTCCATTGATTTCAATGGGAACAGTGCCCCATTGAAATCAATGGAATAAATCCGGTACCGGTATACCGGATTTAATCCGGGAATCCGGTTTTTTGGAAACCGGAATCCGGTAAATCCGGTACCCGGTAACTGCGCTGGGGTCCCGGCCCTAGTTACAAGCCCCAGGCAGCAGCTCTCGTCACTCCCTGGAGCCAAGGGAGATGATCAGATGACCGCCACCTTGCCCTCCCCCACCGCCTTCTGCCCCTCCCTGCCTGTGAGGAGGCGGGGGGGGGGGCTGCTGCGGGGTGTGTGTGATTTATTAGGAAAAAGAAAGCCATGGGCTCCCCCTGCTCCTGGCATGACTGCCAAGTGGGGCGGACTGTGCTGGGTCACTGATGCTGGGTAGGGAGGAGCCATACCGAGTGCCCAGGCTCCATGGCAAGCCCATGGATGGGGTGAGGCCCCCAGGGCACCAGAACTTGCTCTCCTCAGAGGTGGGTTGCTTGGGAATGCAGCTCAAAGTGGGTGGGAAACTCCTATTGTACCAAGTGGAAAAGTAAATGTATTTTTCAGTCCTTCTGATTGTGTGATTTTTTTTATTTATATTTTTACAGAGCTTGTTATTTTATTTTTTTTATTTTTTACAGAGCTTATCAACCCTACACAATGCACACACACGGCGATTATTATATTAATAAAATAATAATAATAATTAATAAATAATTACTAATAGCAACTATTTATTATTATTTTAGTGCCAGCAAAGTGCCTGACACTGAACGGTCGTGATTATAGTGGCAAGTCCCTGCCCCAGGGGGCTTACAATCTAGAATGGACACGGGAGTGCTAGGCAAGGGGAAGGGCACATAGGGAGACAGGGTCACATTTATGAAGCCGAGAAGATGCAGGCGCACGTGTTTAGTTACAAAAGGAGAAGGGGACCCTGAAAGATGATCTAGTATAAGGAGAAGCATAAAGGAACAATCTGGGGAGGGGGGAGGAGGTAGGCGGCATAGACGGGACAGCCATGCAAGGGGGCTGTTCATTTGAAGCACTCCCGCCCCACCCCCCACGGACCAAAGACACACACCCCCTGCACGTGGCGCTCGTGTAAAACCACCTCTTGTGCGGAACAGCCTGGATCAGGTGGGGATTTTGACAGCTGTCCCACAGTCCTAGACTCAGTTAGTACAAAATCCTGCATTGGGGCAGGCAAGGCAGACGGTGCAGGAGAGAAAGAGACTAAGGTGGCATTTACACGAGTGTCTTTTCCCGCATTTTTAATTTCATGCCAGAGATAACTATTTGCCTAATTATTTTTCACACGTCGCTTCCCCACCGTAAATTTTGCCCCCTGCATTGCCACAGCATCTGCTACCAACCCCATAATGCTGCATGGCTGGTTTTTGCCTGGTGCATTGTGGGGCATTTGTTACACGTGTGGCTTTTGTTACACGTGAAATGCAAAAAAAAAATTTACATGAAGGAATAAGTGCCGTAAGTGAGGGAACCAAGTCAAAAAGGGGTCGGGGGCACCCCAACCATTCATAACAGTGGTTTTAAAAAGCAAACATTAAAAATGAAGTCAGTCATAACATTATCCCCTTGAGCAAGTCATTGCATCGCTCCATGCCTCAGTTTCCCTGTCTTTAAAATGGGTGTTGTGACTTAACATTAAAGCATTCCGAAGACCGATGAAGCAATGAAGTGTTATGTGTTAACGGATACATTTTTTTATATATACTTCAGATTCATGGAGCGACAGCCCAAGGAACAGCCACTGCATTATTGTAAAGGGCAGTGGAATTAGCAGTGGGCTTCTAGTGTAGGGCTCTTAGTAAATGGCGTTGGCAGGTAACCGCAACCACAGTCAGTGTTTGCTAATGCACTATTCATAACAGCCTTTAAAATGATGACATAAACTGAAAGGTACAGTTCCAAGGAGGAGCTGCCACTGCATTTGTTATCCTGGGACACATATGTAATGTTATCCTAGCAGTTCTAGCGATGTCAGCAGTTAGAGAACCCACTCAGCCTCCCACCAGCCCGTGACAATCAGGTCATTCCTTGGGATGGCAAGGAAGGAAGATGTGATTTCAGTTTTCTTGCTCTGGGTGTGGTGCAGGAGTTTCCAAACCTTTTGCCTGCATGACCCCATTCTGAGACTGTAATCCTGCTGCCCCAGACATCAACAAAGACATGCCAAGAATATGAGCTATCCATTGGGATCATATCACACACCCCCCACACACACCCCCATCTGCAGATGATGCAAGACTCAAGGGGCTGGAAGACAAGCCATATGAACATGGTTAGCTTAGGGGGGGGGGACTAAGGGGAAGACATGAGAGCAGTTTTCAAATAAAAGGATGCACAAAAAAAGCCTGAGATGCTGGAGGCAGCAGGCGATATCTTGCCTTGGGTTACACAAAGATAACCTCGGAGGTCCTGCCAGCTCTATGATTTTATGGGCCTTTTCAAATGGGCACGGGGGGGGGGGGGCGTTCCCACGGACACCCACTCACCTCCACCCATCTCGACGAATGATGGGTGGAGGTGGATGGAGCGCAGGAGCGTGTACACCCCCACCCACCGGCATTCACACGGACGCCCACCCATTTCCCCTGCGGCGTTCAAATGGGCGCCCCCCCCCCCCCCGTGGGCAAGTGGGGAGGTGTCCGTTTGAAAAGGGTCTATGTCAACCCCACCTGGAGTCCCAACATAGTGGGAGGACTTTGAGTTTAGCTCAACTACCACCATTACAATTCAACAGCAGTGCTAGAAAGGAGTGTCATTACCTGCTTGTAAACAGTACCCTTGCCTTCTAACCGACACGAGCAACGGCAAGCCAGCTTGGCCCGACAAGGCATGTGTTTAGCACACCCGGGCCCTTTCTTACACACTTCTCTTCCATTATCAGCCGCTCATTTCCTGTTGCTATTTGCAAAGTGTCTGAGTATACTGGACAGACTGTGTAAAATGCAACAGCGATTCCCTAGATACACCCCTAACCTTCAGCTAAGCAGTGCAAGACCAAGAACAGAGGCACCGCTCCATCGAGAAACTGCCCTAGAGACACACCCCGCAGACTTCCTCAAGAAACTAGGATCAAAACCGTCCATGTTTTGGCACCATATGTTAGGAACCTACTTAAGTGGCCTGTTTTTTCAAAGCAGCTGTTTTCAAGTGGGGGGGGGAGGGGGCAGGGGCGTAGCTATAATAAAGTGCAGCTGCACACGTATGCAGAGTGCATATGCACACTGGGGTGAAGCATTCCAGCCTAGTTATGCCCCCGGAGGGCAGGGGGGGAGAGGGCACAGACTGTATTCTGTAGGAACATGAGAAGGAGAACAGCTAGCAAACACCTATCTCCAATCTAACTGAGATCAGGAGACTCTCCAAAACGATGGGGTGGCAAGGAGAGTCAGAGGACAAGGAGGGGGGATAGAGGGGAAGCAACAGGAGGGTGGGAAGGGAGAGGGAGCAAGGTACATGTATGTATATGTGATGAGGAAGGACCTCAACTATAAACAGACAAGTGGAAGGGGGAACAGGTTCAAATAAAGTTTGAGAACCCCTGTTTCAGAGGGACTGAGCACCCAGAACATACAGAGCTCTGCTGAAACCCACGAGTGCAAGGAATGCTCAGTGCATCTCAAAATCAGTCTACCTCTAACCAGATGTGGATACATACATCTAGCTCAGTGGATGCCTTGCTTAGCCACACAGAATAGATTTAATGTGACTAAATCTTCCATGACTGGGCAGCAATATAGCAGATGAAATTCAATGTTGACAAGTGCAGAGGGAAAACGTGATCCTAACTGTACATGCACAATTTATACATTAGGCGTTACCACTCAGGAAAAAGGATCTTGGAGTCGCTGCGGACAGGCCATTGAGAACATCAACCCAGCATGCAGCAGCGGTCAAAAGGGCTAATCAACTGTTAGATAGAAAACAACACAGAAAATATCATACTGGTGCGCCGCTGCTATATAAATCTATGGGCAACCACACCTTGAAAATCTTGTGCAGTTCTGGTCGCCCCATCTCAAAAAAAGATAAAGGTCTTTTTTTAACAAACTGCGACAGCGCCGCGGTCCATGGGGAACGGGTGGAAGCGGTGGTGGGTGCGTGGCACGTGTGCGGCCTGGCACACGGACACACACACACCTCCCACCGATCAACACCCATCCCCGCACACGAAGGCACCTCTGTTTTCCCCAATGCCTCTGGGCGTAGGTGATGAGAGGCGATGGGTGGAGCGCGGGAACACACACACACACCCCTTGCTGTCCCATGGACGCCCTCCCCCTCGCCCACACAGTAGGGGGCAGCATCTCATGTGAAAGGGGCCAAAGTAGTACTGGAAAAGGCCTGGCAAACAGGATGCAATCTTCTATCATCCGTAGGCAATGTCTCAGCTCCCACGGACCGTAATGGATGGAGGGCTGTACCCTTAATCTCTCAGTCACGCCCTAGAAAGGGTCTGCCAGCTCAAAGGAGCCCAAAGTGCTCCTTGAATCTGTTGTATATGAACTGCATGATAAAGCCCTGAAATGCAGCCGCCTCTGGAGTGGAGTGTGGCAGCTGTTAAACAGAAGGCAGCCACTCTACACAGAGCCACAGAATTGGAATCATAACGGTTATCTAGTCTACTGGTACCCCCGTCTCCCACTTGATGCAGGAAGAACGTAACGCTACAACATCCCCAACAGGTAACTGTCCGACCTCTGTTTCAAAACCTCCAGCAAGCAACAGAGAGCCTACAGCCTCCCTAGGCAATCCATTCCATATTGAACCAAAGCTTCATCTGGCCCTTTCCAGAGCTCGTCCCCCTTCTTGTTTATCGCTTGAGACAGCGGAGGCTGGAGAAGGCATTACAGCCCGGGCCATTCATTAGCCCAGATATAGGCCCTTTTGAAATTGGCACAGATGCGTGGGGGGATGGGTGGGCGGCACAGAGGGTAGGCGGTGCATGGGGGTGCGTCCCCATGGACCACCCCCACCTCCACGCACGGAGCATCTGGCATGGCGCCCGTTGCTCCGTGCAGGGGTGATGGATGGAGGTGGGTGGAGAGTGGGAGTGTGCATGTACCACCCACCCACCGGCCCCAGCGTTCAAACAGATGCCTCCCCATCCCTCCCCCCCACACACACACCCACTGCGGCGATCGCACAGACGCCCCCACCCGCTCATGTAGGCGAGGGGGGCGGTGTCCGTGCAAAAAAAGCCCATTCTGTCAGCTTCTCCTCTGATTTCCTCTCCCGTTATACAACAATTCTTAATTCCCTCTAATCATTTCTAATCCTTCACCAGCACACTCATCCAATTGCAGAGACTCTACTTCATCTTCCATTTACACTGAGCACGAGAGATTAGTGGATCTGGTAGGACCAGGAAGGCCAGTAATAGCCATGCCAGTCAGAAATGCAATTAAACTGGGTCTGCCAGAAAGACTCCATGTGTTCAACAACCTGGGAGACAGACATCTAGCTTCCTAACATCTAGTCTCCAGTACCAGATTATCCAATACCCTCAAGAACCAAACGAGCCACTTTCCCTGCAAGCACCTCCCTCATTTCTGGACCTGCCCCTATATTCCCTCCTCACCCGCACATCTTTGCACCTGACCATACCCTTCCTTTCCCCTTACCTACTGAACTCTGTGCCTAGAGCTGCCAGGAGTCTGGTTTTTGGCAGGAAATCCCGTTTTGTGTGTGTGTGGAGAACCATCCCTTTGACAGCATGGTCAGGACACTTGAAATCCCGCCTCCCGGAGCTGCAGTTCCATCAGATTTGATTTTCCCTGTAATACAGGGCAGCCACTACTTGGGGTAGCAGGGAGTAGCGACAGCTCCCCCAGGCAGAGCTGCTCTCCTTTCACAAGCAGCAAAACGCCTGTCAGCCTGGCCCTGAAAAATCCCTCCTAGCTCTTCCCCCTCACCTCTGGGTTCGGCAACAGCAGTAGTGCCCCAGCACTACCGCTGGAGATACTCCGCAACAACTGACAGCAAGGTGGCAGCAGTGAGCACAGAGGCACACAGCGGAAATCAACCCCAGAGAGAGAGTTTGGTGTGGAAGAGCAGTCTGGATTTGGGGGCTTTCAAAGGCATCCCAGCCCCATAGGGTCCACCAGACAAACATGACAAAAAGAAAGGGCACAGTAGTGCTCTAGAACAGAGGGTGGTGTCCAGGAACCCCATTCCTAAATGTCCTACAGGGCAGGGATCTAGACACGGCAAGATCAGGGAGCGCACTAGCCCCCGTGCCTCTCCTATGGAGTTCTCAGATCTTGTAATTTTGACACGTGTGTCAGGATTATTCCTAAAATGTCATCATTGGGATACTTGTGATAAAATCCTTCGTTTGTCTCAATTATGGTTGTGGAGAAAGGCTTGAACACTGGCAAAACTTTGGGAAACCAGTGCATTTAGCTATTGAAGCTATATATTTTTTTATTACCGTAGGAAGGCGAATGATTTTTGACTCAGGGAAGACAAGTATGGAATATAAGCGGAAATCGACCATAATTTATTACTTGCCATCGCAATAGAGCATACTCGCCTATAGGGGTGGGCATTCGGATTAAATTCATAACGGGCAGGTACGGATCAATCCGTGCTGAACCTCCTGTTGTGGTTCAGTTTAAATAAAAATAAATAAAAATGCATTCACAAAATGGTCGCTGGACCATTCTGAACAATGCACGGCCTTTTCCAAAATGGCAGTGGTAGCGTCATCACCAGCCGGTCTGCCCATGCACAGCGGCCATTTCGCGTACACGCAGACCGGCTGTCCTTTTTCTAAAATGGCGGCAACGCTGATGCTGCTGCCGCCACAATTTTGGAAATGTCTGTGCATGCGCAGAATGGTGGTCCAGCAGCCATTTTGTGCATGTGTAGTTTTTAAAAAACATTTTTTACTACTTTTTATTTTGAATGGATTTAAATATGGCTCAGTAATATGGATCTGGAATTAAAGATCTGAACCGTAATACAGATCCGGATCCGTAATTCCCCCCCAGACGCCCATCCCTACTCTCCTATATTCAGAGACCTTGGTGGACTTGTTTTGTGTCCACATTTGAGAGGTATCCAGTTATGGGAGGGTCTAGCCCACATCTGAAATAAAAGATCCAGATGTGGGAGGTTACACTGTACATCATTTTTATAGGACTTGTTCCAGTGACTTTATGATCAAATACAGAATGAACTGACTGCACAGCATTACATTTACATCAAGGATGGGGAACATTTTCCCTCTGCCACAGACAGAGCTCACCGTAGAATTTGCAGGGCCCATGGCAAAGATAAAATGTAGGGTCTCTGGTGGCCCCACCCTCTTGGCGGCGCCCTTTGTGTAGCCTTAAAGATGGTCGTATTTGGGGTCCCGCCGAGAGGGAGTGGATACCCCACATGCTGCCCTGGTGAAAGTAGGGGCCGTTACAAGGCCCCCAGAAAGCGCGAGGCCTGGGGTCCTCATCCCAGGTTGCCCTGTGGCTCAGCTGGCTTGAAAATTAGTACAGACTTCAAGGGCTGATTAGAGGTTGGGGCCGAGGGTGCACTCTGGAAAACGGGAGTCCAGATCATGGGTCAGTGTCCTCTCCATGTGTGCGTGCCTTCATCTCTGCTCCCTTACTCTGAGCTCCGTCTTTAAGTGCTTGGAGGGGTAGGAACTGGATCCAGTGGCTGCATTTGGCCCCTGGGCCTGAAGTTCCACATCCCTGGTTTAAACAGTCTGTTGCAACAGGAGAACAGAGTGCCCCATTTCTAGACTTTGCCTGACATCTGGATACGACCAGAATGGATTTTGTGACTCATTAAATCAGGTGCCAATAACATAAAGTCAGGCTCCATCACAGAAAGTTTGGGCTCTGGGAAAGGTAAGACTCTTGGGCCCTTCCTCACCATAGTAGAGGAGTTTGGGGGAAGGGCCAAAATGGTTCCCCTCCAGCTGTGTGTCTGAGAGCGCTCTGGTGTGCTGGAGGTGCTAGTGCCCAAACTCTGGAAATGGTGCCTCAGAGGCTGGAGGGGTTGGTTAAGTTAGGAAGCTCCTGGAAGGACAAGATTCTATTGATGCATCCCTCTCCTCTCATTGGCTCAAGGAGCTTGCTAGCTGTGAATGATCATTACAACATGTAATGGGGAAATGCCCCTTTTTTGCTTGGGCTCTTCGTAGAAGCTGGCCCTAGAGTGAGTTAATGGGTGCAGCTGAAAGGCACACAGGGTGCAGCAAGAAGCTAACAAACAGTGGGAAATAAATCAAATAGATAAGGCCCTTCACAACTGCCCACTAGTGGGAAAGTTTCCCTTCTGGGGGCCACTTTAGAAATTAGTACAAGCTTCGGGGGCTGCTCAGAAGTTGCAGATGGGTGTGCTTGAGAAGGGCACTCAGGTAGCGGAGGATCCAAATCATCTCTCTCCTATCCTTTGGTGTTTTGAGACAAGCACTCCCCACCACCACCACCCCAAGCATGTTGCAGGGCTGCGTAGGGCGCCAAAGATGGGTGGGGAGGCACGTGTCTATCTGCCCCCTTACCCCGAGCTCAGTTGTTTTGTTTTTTTAGTGTTTAGGGGTAGGAACTGGATTCGGGAACTGGAAAGGAGCCAAATAAAAAACTAGCCATGGACTGCATTTGGCGCTCAGGTCTGAGCTTCCCCAACGCTGTAATAGTCGATTGTAGAAGAAACAGAAAACGAGTTTGTCACAGCAGGGACCGCGTCGTTCTCTCTCTCTGTGCAGCGCTCAGCATGTCACAGACCCCACCATAATGGTGCCTTGAAGACACCAGTGTGTCAACAGCTGCGAGGAAACTCTCCCTTGGCCCCCACCATTAGGGGAGAGTGTCCAGGCAGGGATCGTTTCATGGACTTTTGGTTCTCCGGGTGGACTCAGCACTGCTCCAACGGCAGATCTGTGTTAAGTGCTGGAGCCCACACCCCAAAATAGGCTTGTCCCGATGTGCTGTGCCACGCAGTCGCTGCGGTACTGGCTCATCAAGATGTGACATGAGGGACAGCACTTCACAACAGCTTCCCCCTGCTATGCCACAAGGTAGGGAGGAGAGCAACCACTGGGTGAAGAAAACCACCACCCATTCACTCTCCTCTGGCTATCCCGCAATTCACAACAGAGGTGGTGAAGTACCGAATAGTCCACACTATACCACTAGTGTGCATGTGAGCGTGTGTGCAAGAGCGAGCGAGCATTGGTGCACGTGTGTTCCGGCTGTGGCTGTGGGGAGGGCTGTATGTCAGGTTGCAAGGGGGTGGCCCTGTGTGAGCAGTTCATATGTTCATTAATGTTAATCTGTACGTATTGATACAAATCAGTAGGGATGGGACTATCAGCGAATTATCGGTTACCGTTTTTATTGGAATCGGATTAATCCAATAATACCGATAATATTGGTATCAGTATATCGGGTTTTTAACATTGTTAAAATGGCCACAATGTTAAAGATCTGAAAAAATCGGCACTGTTAAAAAACCGATATGCCGATACCAAGTTTATCGGATTAATCCGATATCGCCAATTATCAGCATTATCGGATTAATCCGATATCGATAGTCCCATCCCTACAAATCAGGATAGTAGGGGGAAGCAAGTGGGATGTCCCTTTTTCAGGTTTCTAAAACCTGTTAACCCAGTATCTGTGCTTCTCCCCTCCCTTGTGTTCTCTGCCCTTCTTGCCTTCATCACAGCGCTGCTTTCTGGGGCCATCAGCAAATTGCAAGTTGCACCATGTGATCTAAACATAGTAGGAACTCTAGCTCTTAACACTCCATTGACCAACCATGCAGACACCCTCTGCTCTCTCACTCCATCCATGTCCTGCTCCTCCAGAAGATAGAGGAGAGTGGCAGGGGTCCTGCGAGGCCTAGGAGCCTATGCAGAAGCTGGTACCCAGCCCAGCCCATCTCCATCATGGGGGATACATGACTGAATCTCCTGAATCCAACATTCCTTGGGCTGTGTGTGAGTGCCCCTGTGTTCATTGGCCAGCACTATGCCTAGCAACATCCAATCACAGAAGGCTATTTACTGGCTCTGTAATACGGAGATCTTGAGTTTTATTTTTCTGGAACAGTCTTTTTTTTTTTTTTTTTTTTTGCTTTTGTTGCTGGTTCTGCTCCTCTGAAGTGAAGCCTCTGACAAGCAACCAAGCCACCTTTGCTCTGTCAGTGTGCAAGAGTGACAATCAGCAAGTGTGGATGGGCTGACCGCAGGTCTCAGCAGCTGTAGGGACTGGGAGACAGGGAAGGCTGCTCTGGTGCTGTATTCCCATGCAACAGGGGTCCTGGAGGGTGATTTTTCACTGTACCTATTTAAATACTCAGATCAGGGGTGTAGCTTCCATGCAATGAAGGAGCTCAGCTTTGCCTCAGCCCTGGACTCTAGGAGAGCCCTTAGCAAGCAGCCTAAGCAGCGCTATGACATTTTCAGAGTGGAGGGAGCGGGGCCAACACACTACCCTGCCCACTCTGAAGTTTTCCTGGCAACACTCTGTGGATATGCAGTGATCAGCAACAAGGGTTTCAGCCTTGGCTTTCATCTGGAGAGGGCAGAGGCCAGAAACAGGGTAAAGGGGCTGTCGTGCCCCTTGCTGACATAACCCCGCCCCCTATAGAGCATGGTGATGCCACAATACTCCACAGGGGGCAGAAAGGGGGGGGTGTTACAAAGGCTATCACGCCCCTTCTGAAGTAACCCTGCCCCTTGCGGAGCGTCATAATGCCGCATGGGGCAGGGCTACATCAGAAAGAGGATAGAAAAGTCCTCATGGCCTGCCCTGATTCTAACACGGCCACCCCGATTTCTCCAGGCTACTGGAGGCACCCCTGGCTGACCAAGAGAAACCGTGAATTCCCCCTGGAGTGGAGACTCAAAACCCAGTGTCTCTGGTCAAAAGAGGGAGCAACCCTATCAGCAACTCCTGTCTGCTCATCCCTTACCAGTTGGAGCCCTAGGGTCAGGGCTGGCCTTCATAGCATTGCTACCGATACGTGGAATGGGGACCATTCTACTTTCTTGTTAACCTGGCTGGTTGCTTATGGGGGAAATGGCTTAAGCCAGGGATGGCCATAGTCCCCACTCCCCAACCCTAAGAGTTGCATACAAACGCTTCCATATGGCCAGGAGCCACAAGAGATGCACACACATGTGCACATGCATACCCCTTTAAAGTGTCTATTGGGCTGAGCCTGGGGGGGGGGGTCACTTCTGAGACTCCTATTTTGTCTTTTGACAGTTTTAGGATTAAATCGCAAGAGGTGGCATCCCTAGCAATGCCTTGCCCTCTTCCTGCTTTGTGACTGGCTGGCAGAGCCAGTGTTCTGGGTTCCTAGCTCAGCTGTTGAGACTCAGGGAAGCCGCTGCAATTTAGCTGCTGAGACTTCGAGTGCAATGAAGTAAGAGGCGGGACCATTAAAGAGGTGGGGTCCCAAGACCAGCCCTGGCTGAGAGCTGCACTGGAACTGCTCAAGGGCTGCATTCAGCTCTGGAGCCATAATTTGGCCATGCCTGGTTTATGCTACGTGTGCACGTGTCTTTAATAAATTTTGATCTCAGAGGCTGACTTAAGCCCAATTTGAGAGAGTGTCAGAAGGCCTAAAGGTAAGTAAGAACCCAACATTTCATAATAGGAAGAACCCAACATTTCATAATAGGAGCACCAGGGGGGAAGGGAGGGAGATGGCCCCTCATACAATCAACAAATCCCACTGACTTACACTGATCATTGTTCCTCTCTTAGAAATCCAAGCTTCATTCGTTCAGGTGCTTGCTGCCTGCAGCTTCTTGTTTTATCTGTAGGGGTCTGTATTGTCTTTAGAAAGATTTCGTTGGTTCTCAGAGCAAAAAGGGATGGCAGCCACTGGTTTCCAAGACTAGCAGAGAGTAGGTGCTATAGCTCCTTTGGGCACTGAATCGTCTGGCTCCGTGCCAGGGTCTGGCAGGGATATACCTCACCCAGCACCCACCGTCCACGAAAACACTCCTTACTCACTCTGATTTCTGGAGGATTTGTTGTCAATGTAAGGAATGACCCAACAGTTATCAGCATCCTTCGGGGAGTATAACTGAAGGGTCTTGATTGACCTCAGAAAGGAAAATTGGCTGCTGTAGACAACGGGCTTTATAAAGACTGGCTGTCAAGGCGTTCATATTTTAACTTTTTTGTTGTTGTTGTTGTTGTTGTTGAGATCCTATAGAGAACTAAGAGCACGAGAGAGTGACTGATATTAATTGATAGGATAACTCCACTAAACACCTGCTTAACCTCTAAACCCTATTAAACTCAGGTAAACCTGAAATTTGTGAGGCACTCGCCGGGAAGCTTCTCAGAAAGACAATCTGGCCCCTCACGACGAGCCTTATCTCAGTGGCCACATTTTCGAAAGGGGACCTGCTGGCACCGTTAACAAAAAGGTTTCTCTGCCTCTGGCAGGCTGTGCTGCTCTCTGCCCACGTGCTGGCCTGGGCTCCGAGCCCCCACATCGCTAATCATCAGGCTATGCAGGCGCGCTAGCCTGGCTAGGAGGAAGGTCACTACACCAAATACATCTCCTGGCCTAGGTACTCAGGAGCAGGGCTGTAAAAGGAGGTCAATCATTCATTAGCCAGGCATAAAAGGCTCCTCACCGTGCTGGGGCTGAGAGTGGGGACGGCAGCCTAGGGCCAAGAAAATCCACCTGCTGGCTGAAAAATTATATTTGCCAGAGGCAAGCAGGAGAGTGGATTTTTACAGTCCTGGTCATGAGCATGGATGGAGCAGGGGATTGGAGGCGGGGGGCAGTGGTGATTCCATGGAAGATTACCTTCAAATCCAGGCTATTGTTTTTCAAAGGGGGAGCGTTAGGGATCTCTGTAAGCCCTTCCAGGGCCATGCCCAACTGTGGGCTGGGAAGTAAGGCATTGCAGAATGCAGCCCCTCAGGAGTGGGTACTGAGAAATGGTTAATGAACCAAGGAATTTGGGAGGAGCAGCAAACAGGAAGCCAGCAGGCAGCAAACAGGAAAAGACACAATATAAAGGGTGAGCCACAGTTCCACTAGAGAACCACCATAGAGGAACCAGAGCTCAGCAGAGGAGCTTGCCTCAGCCCTATATTAACAGGTCTAGCCAGCACCACCACATTTTCATTAATAATTTGGAGGAGGAAGTGGAGAATTTTGGAGACGACACAAAACTGGGATAGGCTGCAAACCCTTTGGGGGATAGGATTCCAATAACAAATGATCTAGATAAACTAAAAACTTCAACTGAAAGAAACAACATGATTTAAACAAAGACAAATGCACAGTACTACACATAAGAACCAAAAATTAGAAGTAGAAATATAAAACAAGTGATAACTGGTTAGGTGGTAGCACCTCAGAGAAGGATCAGGGAATCATGCTGGATCCTAAACTGGACGTGGGTCAACAATGGGTGTTTTCAGACGTGACGGGGCGGCTTCAGCCCGTCCCGAAAACAACCCAGAGATTCCTCGCCGGGATCACCCAGGCACGGCAAACAGACGTGCCGGGGATCCCAGCGGGGAATCAGGGAGTGGGCGGGGCCGCGTGGCGCAACGTGCAGTCACACGGCCCCGCCCCCTCCACGCTCCCTCGCCGCCCACCCTCCGGGGAGACGGGCGGGCGGCAAAGCCAATGCCGCCGCAGCGTCTGGCCGAGTTCACCACGGCCCAGAATCCCGCCGGGGATTCCAGGCCGTGATAGCCGACCAGACGTTACTCTTTTTTTATGCCCGCCTGGAATCACTTTCACCACGCTTCAGCCGATTTTCACGCCGGCAGCCTGGGAAGCATGGTTGAAACTGACCCCATGTGGGCATTCAGCGTGGCGAACATCTGGCGGCCGTCGAACAGACGTGCAGGGCACAGTGACCACATGTAGATATTCAGCGTGGTTCACTGTGATCTCGTCACGTCTGAAAACACCCAATGTGATGCTGTCACAAAAAAAGGCAAATGCCATTTTGGATTGCATTAACAGGTGCATCATACCGAGGTGGTGAGAGGTGGTGATGCTGCTTTGCTCAGTGCTGGTGAGATCTGAGTTTTGGGTACCACACTTCAAGAAGGATGTAGACAAACTGGGGAAGAGTCAGAGTAGAGTGACTAGTGTGATGAAGGGACTAGAAGCCAAGCCTTGTGAGGAAAGCCTAAAATAACCGGGTATGTTCAACCTAGAGAAAAGATGACTAAGCAATTTTCAAATATCTAAAAGCCATAAAAATGAAAGTTAGCATTTATTCTCCACTGTCACAGAACATAGAGTTGAGAGGTTTTTCCCAATATCGAACCAAAATTGACAACACTGCAATTTAAGCCCATTCCCTCTTGCTCCAAGAACTGTTAAGCCAATGGAATAAGCTGCCGAGGGAGATTGTGGAATCTCTTTCCTTGGATGTTTTCAAAACCTGGCTGGACAAATCTCCATCTGCAATGCTGTAGGCAGAGAGACGCTTAGCCAGCCCTGAGGTCACTTCCAACCCTAATCTTCTATGGAGAGGCAAGGGCCCCAGGTTGGAGCCCCCCCTTCCAGAGGCCAAGAGGAGCCTGGCCCTGCATCAACAGTGTTGCAAGGGCCTGGACCAGAAACATCCAAGGGCTCGGAGCCCAGGGTTTAGGGGCTGAGAATCTGAGGCAAGAGGCTCACACAGAAGGACTTGTTTTGAAGTGGTTGAACTTGGGGAACTATGCTCCTTTTATGTTGGTATGCTAATAAAAGAAACACTTTGGGTGAAGAAGTGAGTATGCTGAATGCCGGGTGGCCCTAATCCTGCAGAGAACCAAAGTCACAGAGACCGACTGAGAACTCGGCATTTTTGAGAATCAGGACACTTATTTAGGTGCCTGCCTAGTTGTAGGCTTGGGAGTCAAAATCCCCTAAAACTCTGTAAGTGCTGCTGACTACCTGTATATAGCACTCTAGGGACCAAAGTTGTTTCGGAGCCCAACACATCGTACAGTCTGACTCGTAGGAAAAGGTCCTGGCTGCAACTTGCCTCGTTCATAGTTCAGTTTTGAAAGCCCTTCAAACGGGTCTGACACTGGCATTTTATTGGCAGTAGCTTTTGGCTTATTGTGTAAGACACTGCAGGGGAACTACCTCGGAAGATTGCTTATTCACATTTTAGAAGGCATTTCCTGGTAGCGGCAAAGGTTTGTTTGTAATTAGATTCACCGCCACCTAGGTAAACACATCCAGAGGAAAGTATGTAGGCAAATTATATACGTGGGCGGATGCACTGTTTCTTTGGAGTTCACACTCTTGGATACATGTCGCCACATGAAGAACTGTTGCAATTTTGGAAAATCTTAACAACAAAGCAAGTGTGAGGTTAAACGTGGTTATACGAGGGCAACCACTGGGCCTCGTTGTGGCATTATTATGTAAAGCTAGCTCCACACGCGGCTATAGTAGGAAGTGTGTTGTGGCACTTCTGTGTATGGAAGACTGGAATAGAGTCACTATACATGGCATGGGTGGCTAAACTGTGGCTCAGGGGCTGCATGCGGTTTATGGGCAGTTCAAGTGCAGCGTTCAACCAGGGCTGGCCATAGGCCTGAAGCGGTTGCATTGTTGGCTGTTCTGCTTTGTGCTGCCACTTTTCAGGCTTGTCTGCCACCAGTCCGATGGAACCAATGGCAACTGATGATACTTCACGGCAGTTTACGTAAGTTGCAGCAGTTTACAACAATTACGATATTTTTTTCAGCATTTACGATATTTGTTTTCAGCATTTACGACAGTTACGACAATTTGCGGCAGCTGTTCCATGCTTTTCAGAACCTTTTCACTATATGAACACACTGTTTAGGCTCCCTCTTTGCAGTTTGCGTTAGGAGTAGGTAGTGGAGAGGAAACAGAACTGCTGCAGCATAGAAGAGTTAGGATTAGAGTAGCATTAGGTGATTCCATGGAAGTATATTTTTGAGTAAATTCGTTAGTTATATATTACTGCTGGGCCAGCTAGCTGGGCTGCTGTGCCAGTCAATGGCATTGGTCTAATATGAGTGAGTTACTTTTCTGCTATCTCAGAAAAAGCAGCAGAAAAGTAAATATAAACTGCAGAATAAGTGGAACATTAACTCATACAATTCAGTAACAAAGGAACTTACCAAGTATGGATCCAAATGTCCTGAGTGGGTGCCCGTTGTAATGTGGGTTTAGTTAGACCAGGTAGCTCTGCCGTGCAAGGAGCTGCAAATGAGCGAGCCCTCAGGAGAAGTCAAATAGGAAGAGAAGGAATAAAGGGAGCGCTACCCTTAATAACCATGTGCACAGAAAGGACAGCCACTGAAGCCAATAAAAAGCAGGGCTCTCATCATGATCCACCAATCACAAAACAGTACAGACAGCACATTCCGATAGTTCTGAAAGTTCATGGCAATTCACAACAGTTCACGGCAATTTAAGACAATTCACAGAAGTTTCCAACGGTTTGCGACAGTTCCCGGAGTCCCAGAGAGTCTTCAACACTTTCAAAAAGGCCGAGAACGGCGAAATGCTTGAAGGGAAAGCTGCAGGAAATATTGGTCAGTGGGGTTTGCCATGTCCATGAAGGCAGTGTCAGATTGGACATTTCCAACAAAAAGAGCTGCCGCTTGCCCTTTCACCCCTCCCGGCCAGAGTTAGTGCTGAATCGAGCAATCACAGCGAAAGCGGTTTTCATCACCAACAGACCACTCGCCCATGCTTGCGTGATGAGGAAACATACCAACGTCGTCACTATTTTCACTAGTCCCCATTCAGCAGTTGGCATTGTTCATTACTTCTGGAAATTCTCCTTCTGCAGGAGCAGCCACACACCAAGTAACATTCCTCACATGCTGCTTATGTTTGCTTGGGTATGATCACAGGTTCACTTTGTAACTTTCATCATGTCCCTTATTGGTCCTTGTTTTGGCTCCTTGCAAACTGGGTTTCAATTGGTGTATTTCAAGGGCTAACCCTTGTTTTCTACATTTTGATGCCAGAAACTGTAATAAGATGCTGGAAACTACCGGATGATGAAAATACCAGAAATGAACTGCCATAAAATTACCAAAAAACAACAAAAACTACCAAAAGAAATTATGAAAAATAATGAAAAATACCAAAAAATGGCAGACAGTCATAGACACCGATATGGACAACAGCGGAAGCATGGATTCAACTGATAGTAAGAAAATACTGATGAACAACTGCAAGCACACCCGAAAAGTAGGAATTTCCTGACAGCATGGGAACAATCATTCTTGCCTCAGCTCTAATCCCAGGCCCCACACGCTGCCTTAATGGTCCTGTGTCTTACTTCATTGCACCAAAGTCTCAGCAACTGCATCACAGCTGCTCCTTGGAATCTCAGCCGCCAGGACAACAGAGCAGTGACTCCACCAGCCAACCACAAAGCAGGAGAGGTTTGTGTGCGTCTTGTGGCTCTCCTCGGCCATATGAACAGCGTGTGGTACATAGTTCTTGAGGTTGGGAACTTTGACCACCCGTGGTATCTGGGCAGCAGGAGGAAGATGATGGGAGGATGCATGTTCTTCATGCTGCAGAGCAATATTGTCTCTTAGAATTGGAAACGCTTTGGAATCATTGGGTTTTTTAGGCTCATGAAAGCGTGTGGACGTGTTTCCTAGAACAGAATAGACTGGGTTTCAAAAGAAGCTTCATGGTACTGATCATAGGCTGCTTGTCCACGTTACCGTGCCGGGGGAATCTAACGTGAAGCAAACCCCCGGTGGGGAAATGAACATGAGGTTCGGAATGTGGGCGCGTGGTTAAAAGCATCATTTAACGCATCTGTTTTCAATCACAAAAGGCAGGGCGCAAAATCGAACCCTGCCTTTTGTGATTGAAAACAATGGGAGACGCAATAAATGACACTTTTAACCATGCGTCCACATTCAAAGCCCAAGTTAATTTCCCCGGCGCAGTAACGTGGGAAAGCACCCTCAGTGAAAGAGCAGGAAAAGATTCATATTCACTGCATCGCCATATTGAACAGGGAGAACTTGTGACAAGTTATAGCAGGGTTGCCTCCTTCTCTGAAGTTTTGGCCCAAAGGGGAATGAGCCATGCCCAAAAGGAGACAGGGCAAAGGGATATCCTGCCCCATTCTGACAGGGCAACACCCTCTTCAAAGCATTGTGATGTCACAATGCTCCAAAGGGGCAGGGCTACATCAGAAAGAGGGTTTGGAGAAGAGGCTCTACTGTCCCTATCCAACTCTACGCCCCCTTCAGAGTGTTGTGATGCTACGATACTCCACAGGAGCCAGGGCCACATCAGGGGACAGATTAGCCTTCATGTCCCCCCCCACTCCTCCCACAAAATTTCCCTAGGTGATCCAGGCAACCCCCTGGATAGTCTGAGGGAATCAGGGCTTCACCAAAGAGTCCAGAGATGACACCACAAAACACAGAGACTCTGGTCAAATCCAGATAACCCTACCAGTCGGGCAGATGTGATACTTTGACAGGCTATTTACTGGCATGTAAATAAATTTGGGAAAGCTGGTCACTCCAGGTTCTTTTCTTGCCTTTTTACAGAGGCAGCGGTGCGTGGGGGGGACGGGGTGCCGTGGAGGTGGGGGGGGGGGGTCCTTTCGCACGGACACACACACACACCCATCTCCACCCACAGAGCCTCCTCTGTTTTGTCCGATGGCTCCAGGGATGGGTGACGGGTGGAGATGGGTGTTACACGGAAGTGCACACACACCTCCTCTCACCACCTATGGTGTTCGCACGGGCAAACACTGACTGAACACCCATCCCCCCACCCACTGCCACGCCGTTTCCACAGATGCCGCCATGGGTCTAACACCCTCCCGCACACCCAGCCCAGGGGGGGGGGTGTCCCCCTGTAAAAATGACCTCTGTCAAAGCTTCTTTGTGGCTACCTGATCCTCAAAGCACTCACTTGATACAAGCTGGATCAGGCTGCAATTCTCTTCTTTTTATTCCCCTCCCCCAATGATGCTTGCTGGGGAGACGGGTGGATGCTGAAACAGGTCTGGGACCCCCAGTAGGGTATTCATTTTAATGAGCCCAGCTCTGCCTGCGCAAGTGTGAGGTAACCGTCCATCCGAGCCTCCTGTAAGTTCGGTCCAGCTACCTGGACATAAGTTTAAAAGCTTTCTGTCTGGGTGCGTTATCGCTCATGGATCTCAGTGGTGCGTACGATGCTCCCAGCCTCCCCCAAATGTCTGTCCTCTTCTCGTCACAGCCGCGTGCTTGGATTTATTTTATAACGAGAAATAAAGCTGAACTTGTGTCTTAACTAAAGATGATTAGTGCCAAAAAATAATTCGGATGCCAGCAGTGGGAGTTCTCTGGCCCGGGGGGGAGGGGGAATGCAGTCACCTCGTTGCGTCCCAGCCCTAGTGATGCAATTTAACACCTCCACCGTCCAAACCATGTTCCAGTGACATTCTGTTCCCTGCACACTTCTCTGCACCTGGACGGCTGTTTGCCAAACATTAACGTTTAATCCAAAGCATGTAAATTGCACTGAAAAATCACTTACCGCGGGAGGAACAAACCGATTATGAGCTCAGCATCAACTACAGGTGTATCTCTGACATTTTTTATTTATTCAAATTTCTACCCCAGCCCTTTCTTTCCCTAAGGCTCAAGGCAGCTTGCAAAATAAAAACACACATTATAAAAATACAGTCAAACTCCAATTAAAAGTCTCATTGAAAAACCCACCGTCACCCCTAAACTCTCCCAGAGGATGCATGGGGTCGTAACAGCTCTTCAGGGGTCAGAGAGAAAACTGCTGGGCTGAAAGTGTAGCCTGGTGGCCAATGCTTGCTATGTATTCCTCTCTGTGCAGGGCAGGATCAAGGCAAATGCAGTGTAACCTCATGTTGTGGAGGCCCCCACACAGACACACCCCAATTACATGGGCTCCATAAATAAACTTGAAATAAAACACGAGTGCGAGAGGCACTGGCACATGGAGCCTCAAAAGTGGGGAGTCTGGCCTATGGGCCCACAGTGACTCAGAAAGGGGCCCCCAACACATGGGGCGGATAAGTAAACCAGAAAAAAATTATGTATAACATACTAGCCCACAATGCAGGGATTCACAGCCCTTGAACGGGATGTTGTGTTTAAATTAACATAAACAATTAACTATGAGAACACATTTTCTGTTTTCTCATGGGTGAGTTGCATGTGTTCGTCAAACATTCCTGTGTTAGGAGTGGTCCACACAATGATTCTGCCTGGAGCTCTACCTTCCCTGGAATTGGCACTGCCTCTGGGCTTGATCCAAACAGGTTGCATAGTAGGTTTCACCCCCTCCTGGCCAATCTGGAATTTTAGCTCACACTGTAGAGACTCATTTTTCTAGCTATGGAGTCCCTGGAGTCAAATAAAAATGGTGGCTGTCACTGTCCCATGACCACCCTACCACTAACTGATCCAAGGAATTTAAGCCCTTTACCTCATAAGTCTAATGTATTGGGTGGATCCAGGACCAGCACAGGTTCAAAAACTGGGTGTGTTTTGCAGGTGGCCCTTGCCAGCCTGTTAAATAATACAAAAAGAGATATGTAGCCTGCTGATGGTCTCCAGGAAGGAGCTAGACCTGTGGTTTTAGTAACAGGTCTGAGTACCTACAGGAAGTACCATTACTGGGCAGTAGGGATGGGACGGTATCGGATTAATCCGATAATGTCGATAATCGTCAATATCTGATTAATCCAATAATACCAGTATCGGTATATCGGTTTTTTAACATTGCCGATTTTTCGGATCTTTAACACTGTGGCCATTTTAACAATGGCCGCAATGTTATAGATCCGAAAAATCGGCAATGTTAAAAAACCGATATACCGATACAGATAAATCCAATATCGGACTAATCAGATACCGATAAAACCAGTAACCGATAATTCGCCTGGAGTCCCACCCCTACTGGGCAGTCACCATGGAAGAGTTCAACCTGATCCGGTTTCCTTCTTTTACTTGCTACAGCCCGACGACCTCCTGGCCTGGGACTCTAATGGAAAATGCCCGTTCTGTGCCAGATTCCTTTACAAATCTACAATCCAGTTGCAGACTGGTCAAAGCAAAGGGAACAACACAGAACAACCATTCTGATTGGAGGCCCTGGAGTGAAGGTTGAGGGGAGCTTAAAGGGTGGGATATTTGCAGAGTGATTGGCTCAGAAATGCAGAAACAACCACCCCAGAAGTAAAAACAGTAACCTCAGCAATGCGGTTATCAGTAAATGAATGGTATGCAGTGAATGGTAGGCTAAAATTTGGTAAGCAGGATCCTAGTAAGCAAATTATTGGTAAATCTTGATTGAGACACTGTAAAGTAGGTAATGGTGGTGAGGAGGGCGAGGGAGGTGCTGGCTCCTCTGGTAGGAGGGGTCCGCCTACCTGTAGCCCAGCAGGTTTGGAGTCTGGGGATGGTGTTGGATTCGGACCTCCGTCTGGATCGGCAGGTGGAGGCGGTGGCTAAAGCCGCTTTTCGTCAGCTGTATCCGGTACGGAGGCTCCAGCCATACATTTCCAGGCCCGACCTGGCCACCCTCATTCATGCCTTTATCACCTCGAGGCTGAACTACTGTAATGCGCTCTACGTGGGGCTTCCCCGGTTTCTGGTCCGGAGGCTGCAGCTAGTGCAGAATGCGGCAGCCCAGCTCCTTACGGGGACGGGGCGGCAGGAGCATATAACACCTGTGCTCCGCGCTCTGCACTGGCTGCCTATAGCGTACCGAGGCAGATTCAAGATGCTAGTTTTGATCTATAAAAGTCCTATGCAGTCTGGGCCCCTCATACCTCGGGGACTGCCTCGCCCTCCGTGCCTCAGAACGATCCCTTTGGTTCGCCGGGGGCGCCTTCCTGGAGGTCCCCCATGTTAAGCGGGGGGCCACAATGGAAAGGGCATTCTCGGTGGCTCTGGAATTCCCTCCCGGAGGAAGCCCACCTGGCCTCGGGTCTGCTGGCACTCCGTCGAGCCTGCAAGACCTCGCTGTTCGCCCAGGCCTTCAGAGGGGAGGGTGGGCGGGGAGGGTAGATGCAGGGGGGAATGTTTGGGGGATTTTAAGATATGTTAAAAAGTGGTGGTTGGGGGCCGTTTTAAATGTTTTTTAAAATTTTGATGATTTTTAAAATGTTAGTTGTTTTATTTGTTGTACACTGCCCCCAAGATGCCATCGGCATGAGGGGGCAGCTAATAAATATTTATAATAAATAAATAATATAAATAAATAAATAAAGTAGCAAGAAGTTCTTGATTCGACTGAGATGGTATCAATAACCTGGATTTTGATGAGATTTCCCGTTTTGGCAAAATCTTGTTTCAGCCCTACGCCCCTGCACCTAGTTTCCATCGAGTCTTCCTCCCCACAAATATATTGTTTGCTTGCATGTGCTCTGCATTTGCCCAAGAATCAACAGTGTAAAACGGAGAGGATTCTTGACACACAACAGGTTTCCAAAGGCACCTGCCTGATCAGTCTCTGCCACCATTTGGGTAAGCTACAAGCAACAGCAGGTGCACAGAAGCGGTTTGCAGACCCAGGAAGTCAGCACTGCAACAGTTCGTGTAAAGAAGATTCTCCTACGTAGGGGAAATAATCTTTATGCATTGAAAAGAATATAGCTTTGGCTAGGACACGTTCCCTTTGCTTAGCGTACACCCTGCTCCACTCCTAATAGCTCACACAATAGCATTTTGTCAATATGGCATTAACTGTGCCAAGTTTGCAAGCCTTGATCATTGATTTATATTCACTAATTTGTAAATGTTGGTACATCACACTGAAATTATACAGCTGTCACTATGCTGCACAGTGTAATCACTTGGAATATCATGGCAATACTGGGGCAGAACCAAGATCTTGCTTTGAGAGAGTTCAGACACTTACTACTTGAGCGAACAGAGAACTGAAGCTGCTTACAATGATGTACTTGCACAGATGGGCAGCTCAGGTTTTCTCCAGTAGATGGCAGTAGCCCCCATACACTGGCCAGTTCCTTACTAGAGCTTGCCAAAAATATCACTAAGTATTATAGAGGGACGGGAGCACCTCTATAGTTAAGGCAGGTGGGAGTAGCAATTCAATGGCTTCCATTGACTTGCATTGTGTGTTTTCAGCGATTTACCTCTGGGTTGGTGAGTGGAACTAGTGCAGGGGGGTGCACCATGTCGGATGTGTAGATGAATCTGTTACAGCCACAGAAAAATCAATTGATGGTTCGTCTACGGTGAGGGGTACAAGACCTACAAGTTGCTGGTCTGCAATTCGGGGGTTATTGGGGGGGAGGGGGTAGTTTAACATGCCCTTTCCCGCAATGGAGGAAAAGTTACGTTGAGTGCTTTATGACATCAGCTGGTGGCTGGCAGCAAGTGCGAGGGAAAGCCATGCTGGCGGAGGATGAGGGAGGCTACAGCAACCCACCCCGGCAATGGCGGGAGGGTAGGGAGATAAGGGGTGTGTGTGTCAAAACGTTCCGCCTTGGCAGCAGCCTGGGTGGGGGGAGCAACTTATGCTTGCCCTCCCCCCCCCAACCACCCACCTGCCTGTTTGCATCTGAGCCATGTTCCCTGCCCTTGCCGGCAGTCTGAGGGGGGGTGGGGAAGAAACTAATGCCGCCCCTCCTGTTGTCCTCCAGGATCTTGGGGGGGAGAAGGGGGCGGTACCTCTTGCCCTAGCCACTCCCCTGCCTGCCAGTGCTAGTGCAGCTGAAGGAGCAGCCACCGGTAAAGCTGGAGCTGCCACCGCCGGTGCTGCCGAAGCTGCAACCGCTGCTGGTACTAGAGCTCAAGCCACTGCAAACTGCTTGAAAAGGCCGGGGCCACCGTGCAGATGGACCCCAGCTTTACTGGCAGCTCCGGCTTCAGCAGCACCAGCAGTGGCTCCTCCAGCTTAAGCTGAGGGCTTGGGGGGGGCAGGGCAGCCCAGGGCCACCTTACCGTGGGCCGGACCAGGCCCCGCTCCCAGGGGGGCCCTGCACGACACGTTCTGCCTTGCCTGCAGACTACATTCATGAAGCAGAGCAGGTGCAGGTGCTTAGCTTACTTGCAAGGCAAAGAGGGGGATACTGAAGAGTAACACGGAATTAGAAGTGGGCACCAGGGACCCAGGCCATTTTTCATTTTCAGTTTGTGTCATTTAAATCTGTCATTTTTGTTTTCATAAATATCAAATTTTCATTTTCATTTTTGTTTTTCGTTTTCCATTGGTTTCAAAGGAAAACACATTGCCGGCTGTAATGTGTTTGTTTTTCATTATATTTGGCTGATACATGGAGGGATTGTACATCCAATGGAAGGCATTACGTGTACCAAATTCCAAAAAAGATTGGATAAATGAATCAAATTTTATAAGCAGCTGAATTATATTATTTGGCAAAAATCTTCATATACATTCTTAGCTGTAACTTCCTTGCCTCACATTTAATGTAAATTAAACTTGGCAAGTTTATACCCCTTCCCATGTTTACTATCATTTCCAACTTTCAGAAGGATTGCATAAAGGGTCCTGGTGGTATAAGCAATTAACTTATAAATGTATGTCTCACTGTAACATCTTTGTAGTCCAACCAGTGTACATGAAATTTTTCAGGGCTGTATATCATACTTTCCTGATTATCGCTGCCGAATATCAGAAAGATGTGATTAAGGATTCCAATTTTATAAGACTGCACAGCATATGCAGAGAAGGAGCCTATGCCAGGGATTCTCTTATGTGTCACTGTGGTTTAAGATCGGGTTGTGATGCCAATTGGCCAGCAAAATGTCAACCAAATATCCTCATTATCTGCTGTGACCATCCCAACATCTCTCCCCCACTTGTTACTGGGAAATAAGAAGCATCTGTTTAGGAAAGAGCCAATAGAGATTCTCTTATGTCCTCTGTCACCGTGCTGCAGGATGTGATTGTGATGATAATTGGCCAGCCTGGATGTGTAAACTATGTCTCCTGATTGCTGGGATGCTATCTCCAAAGTCCCAGTTATATACCTTATGCCCGCCTGAGGGCCACCCCCTATGCCCGCCTCGAAGTCACTACCAATTGGTCCTGTAAAGCTGGAAGCATGCAGTAATTGACCAGTGAATGTGTCGATCAGTCTTTTGGGTTGCTCCACATCCTCCCTCCTACAGTCTCCCTCCCCCTGCCATGTCAGGTGCCTGTCTCTGACTGGTACTGCATGTGCTGCTATTTATCTGAATAATGGTCTTCAAGGGGCAACTTCAATTGCTTATAAAATTGTGTCCCTTTATCAAATTGTCCTATAGTTTGGCAGATAACAGGGAAGGTAGGTGATACATTCCTGCCAAATGTCTTGTAACAGGATGGAATATAAAAAAGGTTACAGATGGAAATGTATTTTCACGTTAATGTCTTATACCATCAGGACCCTTTATCCAATCTTTCTGAAAATTGGCAGGAGTGTTAAGCTTGTGGAGGGACATAATATTCACAGATTCCATGCAAATTGGATGGAAGATAAAGAAGGTGTAGCCATGAATGTGTATGGAGCTTTTCTTAAAATCACAACATTCAATTGCTTCTAAAATAGGTTCCCTTTATCTATTTGTTTCAAAAGTGTTCCACATAGTGCCCTCTATTGGGGGTACAATCTCCACAAGTTTTATCAGGGCTTTATTGCCAGTATAACTTCGACTGCCGGTGTCGTCAGGTCTTCCTTCGCATCAGATTTTCCTACATTGCTAGTACTAAGCACGCTCACTTCATCTGAGCATGCTCAGTAGCACCAAGGGAAGGCACAAGTTCTGACACCGCACCAGCAACAGCCTCTAATCCATTCCGAGGACAAGGGACAGAAGCTATTTCACTAACAGCAGCGTTCTCGCATTTTTGTTCCCACACTACAGATTTTGTGTGGGATGACACCAGCGGGATCCAAGAGAGACGTGTCCCTGCAGAGGAGGAGATTAGAGCTAAACCAAATGATGACTCTGCTTGTACAAGCACACACATTACTATTCATGCCATTCTCACCAGTCCCAAACATTCAAAAATCATGAGTCAGGCCTCCGGGAAATCAGAGAACGGGCTTAAAATTGTGATTATTTATTTATTTAAAAAATGTTGGGGTGGGGCAGTTGTTTGTCTTCTGGTTTGAGCCTTAAGGCCACTTCATCTTCTGGAGACAATGTTTTTATCTGGCCTGGCATTGGGTTTGAAGAGGTTTGGGATAAGAGATTTCAACTGACTTTATTTTTATCCATTTATTTTATGTGGTGTTACCCGCGCTAAACCTTGGGATAGGACAGGATAATAAATTTAAACAAATGAATAAATGAATAATAAGACTTGGCTCATGTTTTCAAGACTGGGTCTACAACCCTAAGGGCTAAAAATTAAAGAAAAAGAATTATTTGATGAAAGCTGAAGATTTCATGTAGTCACACAATTTTGGTAGCTGGGGTTAGATTTTTAAAAAGCAAAAAATAGCATCCGAATCCTAAGAGTTTGCAAGACTGCCTGTGCCCAATTGCCATCATTAACAAGCGACTCCTCAAAGGGGGCAAGGCAGAAAGGCTACCATGGCTCTTTCTGGTGCAATCCCACCCCTTATTGAGCATCATGGCGTCATGACACTGCACGGGGCAAGACGACATTGGAATGGGGAAAGGAGAACCCCTATGCCCCGTGCCCTTTCTGAGGTGGCCAACTCCTGCTGGCCTTTGAAATGCAGATGTCTCCAAATGACTGGGGGGTGCCCCTAGCTGCTCTGGAGAAATTGGTGCTTCCTTCTGAGCCCAGAGATTCTGGATTAAAACCTAGAATCTCCAGGCAAAAATCAGAAAGGTGGCAACCCTAGTCCCATCTATTTTGCCTATTAGACTACTGTCAGTGCCTTGGCCCAGAAGGCAGGGCTCAGCTTCTTCCTTCAACCCTCAGTCTCATGAGCGGCTGAACACCAGGAGCACACGGGGAGGAAAGCCCTGAGCACATTGCCGAGGCTCCGCCGCTCCTGCCTGCCTTGCACTGCCTGCTGGCCCCTCACCTTGACCCCTCCAAGCACAGTGAAGAGCCTTCAGCAACATGATGGAGGCGTGTAGGAATCAGCTCCGGGGCTCTCTTCCCCACCACTTCCTGCACCCAGACCTCTTGGGGTTTCAGTACGTCCTGGCAGCTGAGGGGGCCCGCTACTTCCCATCCCCCTGGCATAAGTTTTGAAGACAATTTCTGGAGACCATACGGAGACTTTATTTACATCTTGCAATTATTTTACTCACTGTGTTTCAGTGTATATTAAGAGGCCATTTTTGTGGGTGGGCTGAGTTTGGGGACCTGGTACAATTGTATCCCCATCTCCTCCCTCTCTTCAGACCTGCCTGTACCTCCCACCCTTTTAGAAAGGAAATAAAAAGCAAAAAAGGATGGAAAGGCAGAAGGGAATGAAGTATCAAGTCGGCCAGGTGTGAAGTCTTTGCAGGCCCAGGGAATCTGACCTCTAGTGGCCTTTAATCTGACCTTTCACCTCCATTCCCACCCTATGGGAGGCGCTATTTATTTGAGGATTTCACCGCTCCCATTTAAGACCTTCAGATTTGCCCTCCCCTTGCAGGCCCCACCCCTCACCTTGCTTAGGTGCCTCAGTCGGTCTTCCAGATTTTTTTACAGATGGGATTCCCATTGGTGAGGGTGGTACGGTTTTGGTCCCACTTCTCTCTGGGAGACAACCAGGAGCGGGAGGGGCCACATCAGGGATGGCAGGGCCACTGGGTTGTCCCGCCCCCTTTCTAACGTAACCCAAAGTCATTGGGTGTGTTGTGGACCTCTGCCCTTGCCTGGCCCAGTCACGTTGCACCTGGTGAGAAGTAGCAAGGGGCAGAGCCAAGCACACCTAGGATTCTGATTGGCTAGGACTCAGACTGCTTGCTTTTATACGAGGCACTGAAAAGCGCCTCCCGAGTCCTGCATTTAGAGAAAAGCCGCGCGGGGAGCGTTTACATGCTCCCCGCGCTGCCGGTAGCGACGTGCTCCCCACTCAGCACATTACAGGATCTAATGCATGCATATCTCACTGTGCTCTGCTGTCCTCCTACAGCACAACATGCTCCTTTATCGGGTAATGCTACTAGAGTGCATCCATCGCCTGGGACATCCCACTATTGTGTTGCGGGAGTGCCATGTGTGCCATGGGGCAGTCGCTTCCTTTGCCCACCAGAAAATGAAGCTCTGTGCCTACCTGGCAAGCAGGGAAAGCTGACCCATCCTAGCCACTTAGAGAGCACTTGGCAGGGACCCCGTGGAGAACATCAGGGAGGGTTTGGCAATCAAGAGTGCAGTGAGGCAAAACAGCCATCTCGGAGGTGGCAGGAGTGAGGGACAGAGAGGTGAAGGGAGCAGTTAGGATTGCCCAGTGTCCCTTATTTCAAGGGATGTCCCTTACTTACTTTATTTATTGATTTTTTTTATTTCAGGACATTTCTTATCCCACACCCTCCTGCTGTTAGCAGCTCGGGGCGGCTCATAGTACAATATTAAAATATCAGATACAATATACATATAACGTTAGACATAAATATAAATAAAAGTATAAAATTTAGCAATATAACACACTAGTGGAGCTAAGAATCTCTCCCCCCCAAAATCACCCTCACCAAACGCCTGGTGGAACAGCCAGTTCTTACACTGTTGTCAGAAAGAGGGACGGTCCAGGACCAAACAGACCTCCATCGCAAGGGAGTTCTGCATCCTTGGTACGGCCACCGAGAACATGCTTCCCATAGTAGCCACCCAAAGAACTCGGGGGACCTCAAGGTCCCTTATTTCCGAGTCCTACAGCTCTATACAATGTAACGAGCATCCCTTATTCTGAATTTACGTGACTGGCTTCTACACCTTAAGATTTATAGGCAAAGCAGCCCGCTGATCTCATAAACATCTACAGCCAAATTGGATCCAGCACGGGCATCAAATGTACTGAATTACAACATCTAACGTAGTTGGGGCTCCAAGGGATGTGAATCCCATGTGATAACTGAAGATGCTGAACAAATGTCAGGCATCTGTTGAGCAAGATGATCCATAGCTTGTGGTGTGTTTTACACATGTTAAATGTTAAGGAACGAGGGACCTTGAGACTGGCTGGTTGGAATCAATCAGCCAAAAAGTGACACAAACAACTTCCAAATACAAGTTCTAGGGCTGGGAATTTTAGTACTGGCTTTGCCATAACCAAAGCCTCCACTAGGTAGCAAGTCAACTGGGAAAATCCACCTCTCCTGCATCTCCACGGGCATGACTGGAGTAACACCAGGACTAAATTTGGCCTCATTAACTAATTTACTTATTTAGATTATATCCACTCTCACCTTGAAGCACAGGACAGGGTTGAGCGTATTAGAATATATCACATACATAAAACCATTTAAAATCTCCTCCCCTCAGTCTCACCAAACTCTGTCTCCACCTGCCAAACACTTAAGGAACTAAAGAGGAAAGGCAGCAAAAAAAAAAAAAAAAAGGAAGGCAAACTAATGACGAAGAAAAATTCCACATTGTCCAAGATGCACTACAAAGAGAATTGCTCCCTCACAGGAGGCTTCCCTGTCAGTGTGTTTTGTGCTATATACAACAAGGAGAGAGAAAATTTGTTTCAATTCAGCTCAACCCGAGTGAGAAATCTAGAGCAAGGATTTTACTTTAGACTTTTGAGCCAGTAAATTACCCTTAAGTGTGCCATTTTCCCCATGTAAGATAAGTTTGAGCAGACCTAAAACTGTTTGGAATAAAATCCCTTTAACGATCATGCTTTCTTCAAGAGGTGTCTGTTACCTTGGCAGACCTCAAAGCATCAGTGCCTGCTACTGTACAGATTCTTTCTTAATGGCCCTGGAATTACTGTTCACAGTCTAAAAACTTACCAGTTGATAATTTTATCTCCTACCACCGTGATTTTGTTGACTGAAAAGTGACACTTAAGGGACAGAATGTAGTCTATCAGAGCTGATGAGTCACACATCCTAATCATGTGTGTGCCTTCTAATGAGCTGCCTGTGATAGCAGAGGTGGGGTAGTAAAACCATTTAAATAAATAAAGTGCTTTCAAAATGCATGTAATAACAATTTTATGAGTAATACCAAGCTGTAATATTTTGAATTCTACATGCACCGCATAAAGAAATACATTTATTTGTGTAGTGAATATATGCATCCGTATTGCCTACTGAAATCCCTTTGTACCTGTCCTTTAACAGAATCATAGAGTTGGAAGGGACTGCGAGGCGATCTAGTCCAGCGCCCTGCAAACTACCTGCACAGACAAATCCATCCAACAAGAAACAGAGATATTAAAAAATCTGACACGAGCGGACATCGGGACAAGCAGAGCACACAGACGCCTGAAATAAAAGACATTAACACAGCCAAAAGCCTCCACCAATATACAAAGTTTTGCAAGAGACAAGCATTTCAGTCGTTCTTCCAGGACCCTGAAATTACCTCACATACATTCACCGACACTATCCCTTGGCAGGAGTTGAGTCCACAGCTTGCAGATGACCTCTTTCATGATTGCCATTGAAATAAATAGCAGGGGAGGTGCACGGTTATCCTTGTGAGAATCAGCCAATAAAGCGCCAGCTTTACTCAAGAGTCACAAAACTGTTTCTAAAAACTAGCACTAGAGGACTGGATGCTGGGTCTTATGTGCTTCCTTCCTGGTTCTGGAAACCTGCACAGTTTCTTGCAGGGTTTCCCGAGCTTGTGACTGCGTGACCCCATTTTGAGACTTAAATATAATCCCATGTCTCCAGACAGCAACAGAAACATGCAAAGCATAACAACTAGCAATCCGTATCATGACCACACTTTAGGTCCTAACTAGGGGTGAAACAAGAATGAACATCAGTCTCACGAGACTCACGTGAGATTCTCACAACCCCAGCGAGATGGCGTGAGATCTTTTCGAGAATCTCGTGAGATTCTCAAAAACGTAAAATACCCGGCCTGAGCATACACAAAATAGCCATCACAGCCATTCCGCACATGTGTCGCCCCCCAGTGGCCATTTTGTGCATGCACAGAGTGTTTTGTGAGGTTTTAGAGAATCTTGCGAGATTCTCAAAACCCTACAAACGTGCTTCGCATGCACTAAATGGCTTCAGAAATACACATGCATGGAATGACCGTGGTGACCATTTTGCTCATACACAGAGAGTTTTTTGGACTCTTGAGAATCTCGCTCAACTCAGCTCAACTAGCTGAGCTGACTAGTCAAGGCAATGCTCAACTCGTTCCCAAAAACTGTCGCCCCTAAAATGGACTCGGACCATCTCCCTTTATTATTATTATTATTATTATTATTAAACATTTATAAAGCGCCAGTAACAACCTGGCGCTGTACAGAACATACAATCAGCTGCGGTCCCTACCTGTGGCTTACAATCTAAAAGACAAGGAGGGGGAGACAAGGAGAGGGGACAGCGGGAGAGACATGGGAGAAGACAAACAAACATTCAGGCGGATGCGAAGTCTCAGGTGCGTGTACTTGGCTTGGTTACAAGGTGGTCGGTAGCAGCAGTCAGCAGAGGAGGGCTGACAGTAAGAGCAAGGGGAAAGACTAGAGGGCATTGGGAAAGGCAGCATGGAAAAGGTGGGTCTTGAGGAGGGATTTGAAGGAGCGGAGGGAGGAGGCGAGGCGGACGTCGGCAGGGAGGGAGTTCCAGGCATGCGGGGCAGCGAGGGAGAAGGGACGAAGGCGGTTGGGCGAGCAGGAGAAGCGAGGGAGAGCGAGGGAGGGGACAGCGGAAGAGCGGAGAGCGCGCGCAGGAGCGCGTAGGGCGATTAGGTCCGAGAGGTAAGGGGGAGCTTGGTCATGGAGCGATTTGAACGTGAAAACCAGGAGTTTGAACAGGATACGTTCAGGAAGGGGGAGCCAGTGAAGGGAGAGGAGGAGAGGCGTCACATGGTCGAAGCGACGGGCAGAGTGAATGACCTTGGCGGCAGAGTTTTGGATCGCCACAAGGGGGGACAGGTGGGAGCGAGGGAGGCCAGCAAGGAGGAGGTTGCAGTAGTCGAGGCGAGAGATAACCATGGCATGAACAAGGATTTTGGCCGAGGAGACAGATAGAAAGGGGCGAATGCGGGCAATGTTGAGGAGAGCGAATCGGCAGGATTTGGCCACAGAGTCAATGTAAGGTTTAAAGGAGAGGTGCGTGTCAAAAATGAAGCCCAAGCTGCGGGCACGGAGAACAGGACGGATGGTGACCCCATCAATGCAGACGGTCAGGTCAGAGGGAGAGGAGGGGGAGGGAGGAAAAATGAGGAGTTCAGTCTTGGCCATGTTCAGTTTGAGTTGGCGTCGGGACATCCAGGCGGAGATATCAGAGAGGCAGTCGACGAGGCGTGAGCGGACAGAGGAGGAGAGAGAGGGGGTAGAGAGATAGAGTTGGGTGTCATCAGCATAGAGATGGTATTGGAACCCGTGGGAGGCAATAATTTCACCAAGGGACCGGGTGTAGATAGAGAAGAGGAGAGGGCCAAGGACAGAACCTTGGGGAACCCCAACCGAGAGGGGAAGGGAGGGGGAGGTCGACTCGGGGAGGGAGACATTAAAGGAGCGGTCAGAGAGGTAGGAGGAGAACCAGTCAAAGACAGAGCCACGGAAGCCCAAAGAGTAAAGGGAGTCCAAGAGGAGCGAGTGGTCGACAGTGTCAAAGGCGGCAGAGAGGTCAAGGAGGACAAGAACGGAGTAGTGGCGCTTCGATTTAGCGACAAGTAGATCATTGGTGATCTTGGCCAGGGCAGTTTCAGTAGAGTGGAGGGGGCGGAAGCCGGACTGGAGAGGGTCGAGGGAGGAGTTGGCAGAGAGGAGGTTCAGGCAGCGGGAGTAGACGACACGTTCCAGGAGCTTCGAAGCAAAGGGAAGGAGGGAGACCGGCCGGTAACTAGAGGGATCGAAAGGGTCCAGGGTAGGCTTTTTGAGGATGGGGGAGACAGTGGCATGTTTGAAGGCAGAGGGGAAGGAGCCTGTGGAAAGGGAGAGATTGACAACATGCAGAAGGGGGGGAGCGACAGTGGGAGCAATAGAGGTCAGGAGGCGGGAGGGGATCGGGTCAAGGGGGCAGGTGGAGGGGTTGGATGAAGAGAGAAGAGCAGAGATTTCCTGGAGAGAGGCAGGAGGGAAGGATGCGAGGAGGGAGGGGGGCGGGGGAGGGGGCGGGAGGGGAGCGGGGGGCGGAGGGGGGCGGGAGGCAATATCCCGACGGATCTTGTCAATCTTGGAGGTGAAGAACGACGCAAGATCCCGAGCAGCAAGGGAAGAGGGCGGGGGAGGGCAGGGGGGTTTGAGAAGGGAGTCGAAAGTAGAGAAAAGGCGGCGAGGGTCGCGGGAGAAAGATTCGATCCTAGAGGCATAATAGCGCTGCCTAGCTAGGGAGATAGCCGAGGAGAGGGAGGAGAGGGAGAATTTGTAATGGAGGAAGTCAGGGAGGGAGCGGGATTTGCGCCAGAGGCGTTCGGCAGCCCGGGCGCAGGAGCGGAGGTAGCGGATGGCAGGGGTAAGCCAGGGGCGGGGGTCGAGGGGGCGGACGGGGCGAGCAGAGGGGGGGGCAAGAGAGTCAAGGGTCGAGGAGAGAGAAGCGTTGAGAGCAGAGACAGCAGAGTCAGGGGAGGAGGAGGCGAAAACGGGGGGGAGAAGGGGGGAAAGATGTGCGGCAAACTCCGAGGGAGTAAGGGCCTGCATATTGCGGAAGGGGCGCATAGAGGGGGAGGCGGAGGGGGGTCGGTGGGAAAGGCTGAAGGAGCCGAGGAAGTGATCAGAACTAGGGAAGGGGTCAAAGGAGAGGTCAGTTAGAGAACAGTTTCGAGTGAAGACGAGGTCGAGGGAATGGCCGTCAGTATGAGTGGGGGAGTCGGTCCAGAGTCGGAGATTAAAGGAGGAAGCGAGAGAGAGAAAGCGGGAAACAGAGGGGGCGGAGGGCGTGTCAACGTGAATGTTGAAATCACCAAGGATAAGAGTGGGGATATCATCGGAGAGGAAGAAGGTGAGCCAGGATTCAAAGTCCGGGAGGAAAGAGGAGAGGGAACCCGGGGGGCGGTAGATGACAGCAACCCGAAGGTGTAGAGGGGAGTATAAGCGCACAGAGTGGGCCTCAAAGGAAGGGAAGGAGGAGGAGGGGGGAGGGGAGAGGGTTTTGAATTGGCAGTGCTTAGCAAGGAGCAAGCCCACACCACCACCCAGGCCCTCAGGGCGGGGGCGGTGAGAGAACGACAGGCCCCCGGAGGATAGAGCAGCCGGGGTAACAGAGTTGGAGGGCGTGATCCAGGTTTCCGTAAGAGCCAGGAGTTGAAAGGGGCGAGAGAGGAAGAGATCGTGGATGAAGGGAGCTTTAGCCACGGATGAGCGGCAGTTCCAGAGGGAGCAGGAAAAAGGCAATTGGTGTTTGGGAAGGCACGGGATGCGGATGAGGTTGGGGGATGGGGAACGGCCTGGTTTGCGGGGTGTGAGTCGTGCACTGGCCTCGTATTGGCCACAATGGTCTGTGGAACACCTGGGTGTCGCGGGTTTGGGCCTAGGGGGAATGGGTAAGGGGGGATGAGGGTGGGGAGGGGGGATGGGCGTGGGTGAGGATAAGGGGTAGGTTGGCTGGAGAAAGGCTGCTGGTGAAGGAAGAGGGAGAAGGAGGGGGTGCGTGAGAGAGGCTAGAAGGAGGGAGGTGATAGAGGGCGAGGAGGCAAGGGAGGTATAGGGAGGCATCATAGGTGTTACCAGTTCAGGTATCGGGGGGAAGCCAGGCCTGCAGGTGTCGTGTGATCGCGGGCGTGCTGTCCCACGGCAATGGGCGGCGGCGGCTGTGTAGCGTGGGTGCTGTCAGGGGGGTGGCTCCTCGCTGTCCTCGCTCCGGCCGCACAACGGCCACAAAACGGCCAGCGCCCTTTTGTCGTCACCCTTCGGGCGCCGCCCAAGGGCTGCCGCCCGCTGGGGGCGGGCGGGCAGCTTTGGCCTGTGGCTTGGGCTGAGCCCTCCCAGGGGGTGGAGCCTCGCTCACCTGCAGGGGATGAGTTATGGTTAAACAAACCTCAGCATAAAGCTGCCGTCCCAAATGGGGGAGTGAGTGCTACCAGGGACAACCAGGTGGCGGGTCTCGGGAAGGATGCCAGACTAATTAAAAAATGGTCCTTGGAGCTGGAGGAGGCATTTTTGAAGATGCTTGACTCGGATCATTGTACTCTCCTGTCTTCCCAAATAGCGGAGCAGAAGGGGAATGTGTTAGTGTTATACTCCGAGCTGATGGATTACTGTAGACTGATTCTAGTGACTGATAGGGCTCCTAATCATAAGCAAGCCCTTCCTCGCTGGTTTGATAGGGAATGTTATGTCGCAAGAAGTAAACTGCGTAGCAGTGTGCGCCAGGTTAGAAGATTCCCGAGCAGATCTAACAGAGAATTAGTAGTTGCAGTGAGAAGAAGCTATAAAAATCTATTAGCAAAAAAGAAGAAGGGCCTCTGTTGGGAAAATTGGTTGAGCCTGTTATCTGCTGCTAATCAAAAGGACCAGAGTAAATTCTGGCACTTTATCAAACTTACCAAAATAAATTCCAAGCAATCTGCATTGTGCGAGATTGCGGCGGAGGTGTGGGAACAGCATTTTGAGTCTCTTTTCACAGCCCTAATTGCCCCAGTGGTGACTGTTAGGGACCTTCCACCTGAATGGTCACCTGTGAAAGAAGAGGAGGTAATTGAGTTGATAATTCAACTGAATCTGGTAAAGCAGCAGGGTGTGACTCGATTCCAGCTGAAATGGTAAAAAGCAGCCCTCAATGGTGGGCAAAAATTTGACTCCCCTATTTACTGCTATAAACTCCACGGGAAAGCTTCCATCAGATTGGTCTAACAGTATTGTTTTTCCGATCTATAAAAAGGGTGATCCTAAAGACCCGGATACCTATAGGCCCATCAGCCTGCTTAGTCTAATCAGTAAGCTTTAGTCTAAATTTTTGCTGGTTAAACTCCAGCAATGGATGGACAAGGCCTCTATTTTGGAACCAGAACAAGCAGGTTTCAGAGTTGGGCATTCCACTCTGGGCCACATTTTTATTTTGAAACAATCGTGTGCCAGATCTGTGGACCCAGCGAGGAAGCAGACTCTGTACCTTTGTTTCGTGGACCTAAGACAGGCATTTGATACAGTTAACCGGGGATTTTTGTGAAATAAATTTTTGAAGTCTTCTATTGATCGGCGATTGTTGTATTTAATAATTAGTATTTATACAAATAACACACTGCAAGTTCGCCACTATAATCAAGGTCTGACCAAGAAAATTTCAGTAACCAGGGGAGTGCGCCAAGGGTTTATTTTGGGCCCGGCGTGGTTTAATTTTTTCATTAATAGTGTCATTGCATTCTTTGCTCAGATTGATTCTCACCCCCCAAAAATAGCTGCGAGGCGGATTCCTTTATTGTTATACGCTGACAACGTGGTTATTTTATCTCAAACCCCTGTTGGACTGAAAAGAGGAATGGCTGGATTTAATTTGTTCTGCCAAGAAGGTGGCTTGGCAATAAATCATAATAAAACTAAAGTTATGGTGATAGGACGATCCTCCCACTCAAGTGGCTGGCAGATGGGTGGACATGAAATTGAGCAGGTCCACGCCTACAAATATTTAGGGGTGATTTTCGCTCTTGGAAAGCCCATTTTGTGGCGGTGATGACTCAAACCACGGTTTCCGCTAGAACTATTCAAAGTTACTTCTATTCCAAAGGTGGTAAGTTGATAGCTCCGGCTTTACGTCTCTTCAAGGCTAAAGTAGTGCCCCAACACTTATATGCTTGTGAAATTTTTGGGCTCCCATTTTGGGACATGTGTGAGAAGGTACAAAATGCCTTCTTAAGAAGTATATTGTCTCCCCCTCCAGGTACCCCCCAAGTTTTTTTGAGGACAGAATCTTGTTCAAGCACTATTAGATCAAGGATGTTGTTCCTTATAGTTAAATTCTGGTTGATTATAACGTTATTTCCGCCAACTTCAAACTCACTATTTGCACTGCTCCTCGCTAAGGGCTTATGTGATGTATGGAATAGTAAACTTATTGCGCTGATCTTTAAATTGGGTTTGTCACCTAGTACTTTGGCCCCTCTTGGTCTGAAAGCAGCACTGGAGATTGTTAAGAGGAGAATTTCAGACCAAGAGCTCCAATTAGAACATTCATTACTGGGAGCTCAAAAAATCTCCAGTATTTATCCAGACATATGTTTTGGCAATAGTAATCAGTATCTGTTTGCTTGGGTTGATGCAAATCTAAGGCACGCTCTAACGTTGCTCAGGATGGAGCTGTTCCCCTCGGCGGTGGTTGAGGGACGCTACTTAAAGGTTCCCAGGGAGAATAGATATTGCACAAGCTGTAATCTTCAACAGGTGGAAACGACTAAGCACTTGCTCTTTTGCTGCCCATTGTATGTCGATCTGCGTTCAAAATATTTGATTCCATATATAGGTTCGGCTTCAAATTGGCAACAGGATTTGCTTGTGAAATCTCTTCTTGGAGGCCTTGATTCAGAATGTTCCAAGAAGGTGGCTAGGTTTTGTTTTTTGGTGCTGTGTAGTAAACGGCATAAGTAAATTTCTTTCTGGTTTATTCTATTTTCTGTAATTGTAATTCCTATTCCTGGAACATTTTATTCGTTCAAGGTTATCTCGTTATTTGTGTATTTATTTGTATATTTATATGCATATTTTTGTAACGACCAAACGGGTCACACAATAAATAACTACCTACCTACCAAAACAGTCAAGAAACCGGTTCTCAATGACATTTTTGAGAGTGAGGAGCGTGAGTTTCAGCCCTAGTCCTGACCCTCTGTTTGGGACCATCTGGTCTCTTGGCAAAATACAGCATAGACAAGCATCCTCGTGCTTCAGTAGTGATCCTCTTCAGAGCCTGAACTGGGGTGGTCAAGATGTAGGAGCATGAAGCCCTACCTCTCATGTTAAATAGTCACCTTCTCCCGCAAGCCCAGAGTAACAGAGTCAGACATTTACATATGCAGCCTAGTTTCTGGAAATGGGCAAAAAGCTGCAGCATGCTGGTGTGACTTACACAAAGAGACCTTTTGGCTTGCGCCATCTGGCAGGCAGCACAACAAAGTGGATGAGCTTTGGGCCGGTCATTCTAGAGAGCTGTGCTCTCTACACCCTACTACTCTAACCTTTTAAACAGCAATCCTGACGCTAATCACAAACGTGTACATCTCATGAGTCAATGGGAAGCATGAGCCCCATGAGAAGTTGCAGAACTGCAGCTTTTAAAAAGTAATCAAATGGGTTAACAATAATTATACCTTCCTCCAGGTTAATATGGTTTGGTAAGTGCACAGAAGCAAGGAAAGCTGAGATTAGAATTTAGTGCATCTTCTTCTAGGGGCTAGGAATCATGGGAGGAGGAGCAAGGGGACCCCTTCTCTTCCTGGGGCAAAATTAAGCAAAGCATATCAGTTACTGGCTCAAATTTGGGGAGGCAAAAAAAATATATTTTAAAATCCCCAAATAAGTTTTTGCTGTCAGCAGTTTTTTTTTCCTGGGTGCTCTCTCTCAGGAGCACATTGTCAAAATGACTTGAAGTTGCACCATTAACCCTCTCCTCCCCTGGCCCCTGACATGGCACAGCAATTTTCCAAGACAACTGAAGTCTGCATGTGGATTTTAGAGCATTTTTCAATACACAGCCATTAAACAGAAAGTTTGCAAGAAGCGTAATTCTGCTGACAGCTCCCACTGCCCCGCAATCTCTCTCTCTAAAGATAGAAAAGAAAAGCAAGCAAGAAAGATTTCATCTGGGCTGGAGGCTAAACAAATTATACCAATTATGCTAATGATGCTCTGCATTTCCATAGTGCCTTTCATCCAAATTGCTCCGTGAACATTAGCTAAGCCTGAGAGGCAGGGAAGCACTATCAACTCTGGTTTACAGATGGGGAAAGCGAGGCACAAAGCAGCCAAAGGACTTTTTTCCAGAATACATGCAGGAAGTCAGCCAAAGAACTAGGCACAGAACCCAGGGCCCCTGGCCTAAAAACTAGCCCTCTGGCCACCATTCTATACAGGGGGTCTGTACACAACTGGTATTGGCCGAGCTAGATCCAGGGAAGTTGCGGCTCTGTGCAAAACGGTAGCGCAGGGACCTCTCGTAGCAACGGTTGACAAACACGTGCTGACTCACCTTTTAGAAAAAAGAAAATGTTACCTAACTCATTTCTCACGTCCATGTGAAGCATAACATCCTTGTAAGGGGTCGGGGCTCCCTGCACTGCTTCAGGTACTGGGGACCAATGGTTTACGCCCGGGCTCGTCCCGTTCATGTTGTCATTTCAAGTTTAGCATGGACCTCGGGCTGCCAGATCAAAATCTGAACAATGAGGGACACTCCAGAGCTGAGGGATACTGAAATAAGGAATGTCCGTGCAGCCATGGGGTTCAGAATAAGGGATGTCTATTGTGTTCTATAGGGTTCTGAAGTAAGGAATGTTCCCTGAAAGTAAGGGACATCCCTTGAAGTAAAGAATACATGGACCTCGTGTATTGGGAATCAATGTCAGCCTCCCCCGACCCACACGTGGTATCTTGTGGGGTCGCAGTCTGCATTTGCTTGGATCCTGCCTAGGATGGCCAACCCTCCCCTTTAAAAGAGGATGTTTATGAAAAATACATGGCACAGGGCTGCACTGGAACTAATGCAGCCCTGCAACATGTATTTTTCATAATCGTCCTCTTTTAAAGGGGGGGGTCTGGCCACCCTGGGCGATGGCCTTTGCAGCAGTTAATAATTCTTGCAAGACCAACTTGAAACTGGGTTAAGATAGTTTTGCAATAACTCTCTCTGTGCTGCCTGGATCTTTTCAAAGGACTTGTCTGGCTGCCTGGCTCATTGGACCCATCTACTTAATAAATACCTGAGTGAGAGGATTCGGCATATGCAGCTTCTCTCAGCCAGAATTAGAAGCCAGAGAATGCTTGACGATCTTCCCTTTCAGATTGGATTTAACTTGGCAGTTAGGAGACCCAAGGGTCTACAGCACCAAGGACTTTATTACCTACATTAAGAAGCTTTCCACTTTTAAATGGAGAAAAGTAAATTGCTAGTGCTGCTCCCAAGTCTCAGCTGACACAGCCTAAACATTGTGCAGGAGGAAATTGTTTAAGATGGAGGAGACTGGGTAATTCTGAAAAGCAGAGGGACCCCACGGGAGAACAGCGCGATAGATTAAACAGGTGCCCACAGCAGGTCCTCTCTCTTTGCTTTGTCCCAACCTACTGGAGTCTCAAAATGCTTTCTAACCTCTTTTAAGTCTTGTTCAAAGAAGGGAGGGGTGCTGGTGAGGCCTCACCTGGAATATTGTGTTCAGTTTCGGGCACCACATGTCAAGAAGGCCGTTGGACAGATTGGAGAAGAGGAAAGGGGGTGAAGACAAGCCATATGGAGCTAAGGCTGAAATAACTGGCTATGTTTAGCCTAGAGAACAGAAGACTAAAGGGGACATGATAACAGAGTTTCAAATATCTAAAAGGATGCCACAATCAATCTCCAGAGTCACAGAAAATAGGAGGAGGAATGGCTTTACATTGCAGCAAAGTAGTTTTTGGTTAGACATTAGGAAAAAACTTCCTAACTACAAGAATTGTTGGACAATGTGAAATAACCTGTTCAGGAAGGTTGTGGAATCTCCTTCCTCTGAAGTTTTCAAAACCCGGCTGGACAAGGATCTGTCCGCAAGGCTGTGGGCAGAGGATTTCCTGCCTTGGAATGGCGAGTTGGACGAAACGACCCATGAGGAACCTTCCAACCCTACCATTCTATGATTCCAGGATGATCTCAAGTCTCCGGCATGTAGGTCTTCCATGTCATTCAAGCAAATCTGAATGGAAATTGCTGTTCTCACTATCAAGTGGTCAAGAAATTTGGGATCCTGCACTAGAGCAACCTGGGTGTGTAGGTGTTTGGGATACAAATCATTTGTGAAATGACTGAGTCTGATGAATGCCTGATCTGATGTTATGCATGTGGAAATGATGTCTAGTACAATTGCAGGAGGAGCGTGAAGGCTCTCTGCCCTGCGGCAAGCACTCAATGTAAGGCATGAGGAAGGATCTTCCATAAGTTCAGAGATCAAAGAAGAAATGATCCTACATCTCTGCGATAGAACAGGCAGCAGCCCCTTTTAAGGGGGCCTGCTCATCACTTTGGGTCTGCCCCTTCTGAGGTTTATAAGAGCAGCAGACTTTTATAGCCCTGACAGTCGGATGCGCGAGGCTAAGCATGAAGGAGCGCCCAGGGCCCAGACGGATTTCAGTACTGGGCAAGGAAGGCTGGAAAGAATAGTTCAAGCCCTGTTTTCACCTGCAACTTTGGGTGAAAACAGACATGTAGCTAACTCCGCGTTCGCACCGCTTTAAACATTCCTTATGCATTTTGCAGGGCTGGATTGGTGCCCTATGCAGCCCTGCAACGTGCATAAGAAATGTTAAAGTGGAGTTATGGTGCATGTCTGTTTTCATCCTTGTGGCCTCCACAAGGTGAAGAAGGGCCCTCAGGACAGCACAAGGACCAAGGAAGCTGGACGTCTGCATAAGGGCTCCCCCCAAGCCCCACAATGTGCTCGGTTGGGAGCACTAGAGAGCAAAACACCTGACTTTAGGCCTGCAAAAATGCACCAAGAGTTTGGGGGGGGGGGCGCTGCAAGCTACGAAGGATGTAACAGCCTGGATGGAGTTGCTTGAGCTGTTGTGTCAGCCATCTTGCCTATGTTTTTGCAGGGGGCATCTGACTGACAAATATGGGATTCGTGTTATTGGAGACTCCTTAAAGAAAGGAATCTCTTCATTTGAGCCATCGGCTGGGCTGGCTCCTGTAGTGACCCACACCTGGAAAGTGGGAGCCCAGCTCCAGTTCCTCTCATCCCAATGGATTTCAAGGCACAAGACATTTTTGCAAAGGCACATCCGCCCACACAGGAATCCCTTTGCCCAGCGCAAGAGCAAAATGTGGCAGCTGTTTAACAATGCAAAGACATGCACTGCATAGCAGATCTGCCCCCGGGGAAACCCTTCCTGCTGCTCACAGCTGCTGTTCTGAATTAATTCAGCGGCAGAAGTGAGCTGCTCCTGGGCCACAAGGGAAGCTGGGAAAGCGGTGCTTGGAATCCAGCTGAGAACAGACCCCACCCAGAGAAGTGCTCTTACGGGGGAAACAGCCGCACTGGTGTTTGGAACACAGCTGTGTGGGTGGCATACCGTCCCGGTTCAAAATTCACTGACGAGGAGACAAGCTGCAAAGGAACCGTTTTGCTCCAATTCACATGATTTTAGAGAATGTGAGGGGAAATCCTGACAATCTCAGCTTTTATTAATAAAAAAAATGTTTCCAGCTCCTGGGTATAGGAAATGTGACTGCCCTGAGTCCGAATGGGTCAAAGAACAAAATACTATTTTGAAAGTATTCTTTTTAACTGGCAGGATTTTAAAGCCAGGTTTTATTTTTTATGGGGTTTACTCATGCTTATTCTGAATCAAAGATTGGCAACAATGGGTGTGCACCTTGGTCTTGCAGCTCCTTTCAGACCTGCCTCTTCTGAATGAGAACCACAAAAGGGGGTTTTACAGTATCTATGGGCATGCTGGATGTTTGACCACTTAACAGGGAAATCTTACTGAAATCTGGGACCTGGATTGGATTGACAATGTGTGTCAAAGCAGGGAGATGAGGCCTAGATTCAGAGCTGTAAGGGCAGCAGATGAGCTTACTAACAGCAGCGAAGCACAGGAGGAATTCCAGTGGAGCTATGCCAGGGAGTGAGGCCAGAATCAGGCCCAAGATGAAAGAAATAAGCTACTAGCATTAAGCACTGGCCCCATGATACATGCAGCATCAGATAATACTCTACTGGCAGAGGATGAACTCCCTTGGCTTGTGATCATGCTACAAATCACTAAGTAGAATTGGGCATGACCAGTCCTGGGATGAGAGTTGTCCAAGGAAAAGCTTAGGCAGGAAGAAGTGCTGAGTTATGAAACACTTTAGTTTCCCTCTGCCAATAAGAAGCCAGTGTCCCAACATGGTGTTCGGTGATGCTGTACTGCTGAAGAGGCCATCTTTGGGATGAGGCACAAAATGGAGCCCTGGCTGGTTCTGGCCACTAAAGGTCCTATGCGATCTGTAAGCAAAGAGGTTGGGACCCCCCCAATGCCCAGCTTAAATTCCGTTTAGTCTGTTACCCTAAACCAGCGTGTGGGTGAAACTGACATTCTTCTGTTGATATGGCATGCGGTAATTCATTTCCTGATCCACAGCTGTTCCTGTATACTACTAGTTCCACCCCAGAGGGGGCTGCATTGTCATGGGAGGTAAAACAAACCCAGAAAGCCTGTGTACTCTGCAAAGACATCAGAGACCTTCTACAGTAGGGCCACCCATCTTGGATCCAGTGGCTTCTTTTGCTCAAACTCTGCTAACCAAAAGACAGCTCGTTTATAACTCCACAGGTAAGCAAGGTGTTTCAGTTGGGGAAGCCAAGTCAACAGGAATTCCTTCTCCACTGTCCTGGGATCTGCAGCACTGCCACCCCTGCATGAAGTGTGGCATGAGCCATTCCCCCCGCCCACGGGAAGAAATGCATTCGTCTACCCTGCATCCCCCACACTCTGATGCGTTTGGTGCCCCTTGCAAAGCTGTGGCTCTGCTCCTAAGCAGCGCTGTTCCATTTCCTCATGCAACTGGGCTTGGCTCTTTGCACCTTTTCCCCTTTGCGCTCACAGTGAGGGTGAGAGGCACCCAGCACCTCTCTCCCCCCTCACAGACTGAAGACAGGACTCTCCTTGGATGCTGTATGGCTTTGTGTGGTGATGGTGGTGTGCAAACACAGGGCAGAACAATGCAAGGTGTCTATGCGTAACGCTCGTCACTGTTGCTGCCACATAACGTGGGGACATGCGCTACCTTTAGTCACTTCAAGCATGGGTTTTGCCATGGTGCAAACACAGGCTTTGCTTTGGTTTGCTTCCCAGAACAAACTCGGGGGAACTGCTTAAGGGACCCATGATGCAACCAATAACACGGTGCACATTTAATGCTTGTTCAGTGACAGCCCCCGATTCAAGACACTGCTCAGCCAGGCCACCAGGGGGCAGTCTACATCTTTTGGGGATGGAAAGTCTGACACCCCCCCAGCCCCCATAGCCACTCCGACATCAGAGCCACTCGTCAGTTTCAACCCTTAGGCAAGGCTTCCTGGGCTTTATCAATTTCACTGCTGTGCTGGGCTTCCTGGGCTTTGTCAGGCTTGGATTGTTGGCTTCAGGAGTTTGTTCGCCCTGGTTGTCAGAGGGTGGCAGCACACCAATAGGGTGACAGAACTGTTCAAACTGCTCCGCCATGGAATGACATCACAGTTAGTGCCAAAGGGGTTGGTCTTCCATAGCTAACAACGTAGAGAGACGCAGAGGATCGCACAGGACAGCGCCTCCCCTCTACCCCTTGGGAGTCTCACTGAGGATTAGACAGCTCCCTGCTAGACTGTCTAAAGAGACTGGGAGGGCTGGAGATTTCCCACCTGGCAGACTGGAGCCGTTTGGACTCCATGTTGGGTGTGATTGAGCCATTGCTGAAATGGAAGAGGGGGAAATTGTCACTTAGTGTTACTGGGATCCATGGAGTAACTGCTTATTTGGTGCAGTGACCGTATGGCACCTGTCTCGGTCCAGATAACGTTTTTAGTTTACCCGTTGATTCCTGAATTCCCACCAGCCAGGTTAGGAATTGACAAGCACAAGGGGTCGGGTGCGACCTGGCTCGTCCCTTACGTCAGCTCGACAGAGGTCTCCGGCCCGTGATATGAGAGACACTTCGCCGTGATGCCACGAAGACGCGCTGATCTACAGGAGATCTAGGCAAGCTACAGGGGTCATGGAACATTTGCATCCCCCTCTTTAAGCTGCTGGTTGCACACAGAAAGAGAACGGAGGGTAAAAACAGACATGCGGACGGCGGGACCGCTCCCCTGGTGAAAAATGGTGGGTGAAATGGCCTGGGTCAGGTCAGGACACTGTACTGATGTTCCTGTAGCCAGGGAACCATCCACCAGCCTCACTGCCTGGGTAGGGCGGGAGCACAACAAACATGTGGGCGGGCAGCCCCGCCCACCCAGTGCTCCCCTCGCCCCCATCATGACAGGCAGCCATAGCGGCCAATGAGGCACAGCCATGGTGGGCAGGGCCCAGGTATGCCAGGGCACAACAGATGTGCTAGCCTGCTTTGTCCCGGGAGAGTAGGCCTTAGCCAGGGCTGTGACCTCAGAGATTTGTCGAGGTCACAGCCCAGACTAACCGCCAACACGGCCCGGGGCAATCCTAGGCCAACATCTGGTGTCACCTGCACACACATGCAGGTGAGTCCTGGGCTACAGCAGGTCAAAACGGGCCACGGTCACGTCTGTTTTTACCTTGAGTTATTATTATGATTATTAATATTAACAAACATTTATATAGCACAAGCAGTGTATCTGGCACTTTACAAAGTAATAAAACAGACACGGTCCCTGCCCCTAGGGCTTACAATCTAAGTGAGAAGGGACGAAGGCGCTTAGGGGAGCAGGGAAGGCGTGGAAGGGTGAGAGAAGGGACAGAGGAGGAGCGAAGTGTACGGGCTGGAGGATGGAGGGTGATAAGTGCAGAGAGGTAGGGGGGAGCGAGGTTGTGAAGAGCTTTATAGGTGAAGACTAGGAGCTTGTGCAGGATTCGTTCAGGAAGGGGAAGCCAGTGAAGCGAAGAGAGGAGGGGCTGCACATGGTCGAAGCGACTGGCGAGGTAGATGACCCTGGCAGCAGAGTTTTGGACAGAGATGAGGGGAGAAAGGTGAGACCGGGGAAGGCCAGTGAGAAGGAGGTTACAGTAATCGAGGCGAGAGATGACCAGAGCATGAACAAGAGTTTTGGCAGAGGAGACAGAGAGAAAAGGGCGAATCTTAGCAATGTTATGGAGGGAGAAGCGACAGGATTTGGCAACAGAGTCAATGTAGGTTTTAAAATAAAGGGGTGAGTTAAAGATGAAGCCTAGGCTACGGGCTTGGGGGACAGGCAGGATGGTGATTCCATCTATAATTATTGACAGTGAGGAAGCAGAGGAAGGATGAGGGGGGAAGATAAGTTCAGTTTTAGCCATGTTGAGTTTGAGTTGACGTTGAGACATCACTACCGAGTCTCTCCAACAAACAATTTGCTGGTACCCTTTCCTACCCAGAAAGTGATTCTCAACACATTAGCGTAGCCTGGCAGCAGCCCAGCTATTCACAACACACCCTTCATCGCCACGAGGGTGAGAGCGCTCCCTAACTGGGCTCCCAGGTCTCCCCGCAGCACATCGGTGCGGTGGTGGCTTAAAAGGCAAACCACAAAACTTCTTCCCTTCCAAAACCAGAGTTCAGGCTTCTGCATTTCCCCTGCAGCACAGTGATCACTGATCGCCAGAAGACTGCATTCCTTCCACTGTTGGCAGTGATCACCGCAGGAAAAACACAGGGCTCAGAAACCAGGGAGATAAACAGAAGGCATGATTCCCAAATATGATTTGTCTTGTCGTTTTCAGCCATAAAGACACACACACGAGTATAGCAAGGGGACACGCTCAGATCCCCTAAGTACAAGTGGGTGGGATCTCCAGAGTGGGGATCAGCACTCAGGCCACTTGCAAAGGAACCCCCATAACAGCCCACACTCAAATGAGCCCCTTCATGCCGTGGTAGCCACTCTGAAGCACACACACACACGCATAAAATACACCATGTGTGTGCATGCATGTGCAATATACATATAGCTGATTGAAGCATTAATTTTATCAATCAGATATTATTATTTAGAGTTATTTTAGATATTTTAAAACCCTACCTGCATTCTTCCCATCAGCCACAAGAGAGAGCTAAATTTTAAAGTGGTAAAGAAATGTTAAAAGAACCAATAGGTACTGAAACGTCCATATAACTGTACGTAGCAGCAAGTCTGGTGTGAACTGGTAACGCTATTGTAACCTGCCACGGTCTTACAAGTCTCTGGGCTACTGGAAGGTTGAGCTCCCTTGTTGTACTTGTTTGTTTTCCTTTATTTTGTACTCTGTGTTCTTTTTGATGAGATGTTTATATGCTATGAATGACTGTAAGTGCAGCTTTGTGAAGTCTGAAATAAAAAATTTCAAAATAAAAAAAGAGCACAGTTAAAAAAAAAAATTGGGGGGTGTGGGGTTCTTCATCTTTACATCTTCATCTTCATCTTTCATGCCTTCCACCCAAGGGATCACTAGGCAGTGGCGTACAACAACACATTTGCATACTGTACATTAACGCATTCACCCAAATGCTACACCTGTTAGATAAGTGTTAAGATTTCCCTTCTACAGACAGAGGGTAATTTCAGACGTTACGATACCACGGTCAACCACAGTGAACCCCCTGTGGTGGCCGCAGTACCGTAACGTCTGTAGTGTGTTCCACCAGACGTTCACCACGGTGAACCTCCAGCGGGAAACACACTGACCACGGTTCTGGAACTCTGGCCACCCGGAGGTCCAGAACCATGGTTAGCTGGACCACGGTCCGGAATCGGCGGAAAGTAACGTCTGTTACCTCCGCCGATTCTGGACCGTAGCCCAGACCCCGATGCGGGATCAGGCACAGTGGCCGAATTGCCCGCTGCGCCCGTCCGTCTCCCAGAAGGCGGGCGGCCAGGGGAGTGCAGGGGAGCGGGGCTATGCGGCCATACGTTGCGCCGCGCAGCCCCGCCCCCTCCCCGATCCCCAAGCAGCATCAGCCTGGCACGTCTAAAGGACGGCCTGATTGATTCCTGTCCGGGATCCAAAACAGATCCCGGACTGTGGCCAAGTAAACGTCTGAAATTACCCAGAGAAACTGACTCAAAGGAGTGAGGAGTCTCTCTCAGTCCCACACAAAATGCAGATGGTACAGCTGGGAATGGAATTTGGTCTCCTCCCACCTAGAGTAGACCATACATCCTGCAGAAACTAATCACAAATATTGCTCCAAATTCACAAATGCAGAGGTTGTTGGTTTACTGAATCCCTATCAGCTGCTCTTCTAGATTTTGGTGCATACAAGAGGAGAAAAGAGATACAGACAGCTGGAGATAATAATAGCAAAAATGCAGGTAGCGACTATAAAAGCGAGCAATGGATTCCAGTCTCCTCTCCGGAGTCTCCCCTGATGCCACTTGCACAGCAGTGTAATTCAGTGGAGTTACTTCTAACGCATACTGGCACAAGGCAAAGGACCGTACCTGTTGTGCTTGAAAAGAATTGAAACTGACTGACCTCCCACTGGCTGGTTCAAGGACTCTCCGCAGAGAGACAGGCACAGGGAGTGAACTCTCCTCTCATCCATCCAGGTATGGTGGCTGTGCAAAGGTTGCTGATCTGGGTTTTGCAAGGGCTTTGATTCAACTTACAGAGATTTGTTTAATGTGGTCTGGGCTGCCTGTGAGTTCCAGGCTGAGTCAAACCCAGCATAGCAAAGACAGGACTTAGAATGAAAACAATACGTTTGCACTGCATGTGGAGCTGGGAGGTCTAACAGGAGTTCAGTGGGTCAGGCTTCAATCTGTCCTACAGACCTACTGAGGCCACGATCCACAAGCCATTCAAGCCCAAAGGGCTTCAAACCAACCTGAAAGCAGTAAAGAAAAATTTCTCTCTATTGATTCTACAATGCCAGGTACACTGCTGGTGCTGTATAAATCATAAGTTTATTACTATTATTATTATTATTGCACTACGTAGCAGTATGCGCACTCAGTGTTACGAGTGTCCTCTAAGTGGCAGTCCTAAATACATTACGTACCTCAGCAGCACGTTCATATACCGAATTTCAGAAACCTTAACAGAAAAGCTCGGTGGCTTGTCAGCAGCTGCTCCACAGACAGACAGAGACAGAAAGCATCCCCTGGTATCTCAGCGAAAGTTCAAGGCCCAAAACGTTTCACATATACGTCAAGTTTCAATGGCAAGTCTTGGGGATTTCCCAGAGTGCTGTTCACGCAGCTCTGCTTCTAAGGATGGGATTGAAACTAAGAGCACACTCCCACATACAGCAAATCGGCACTTTTTTCTTTTCCCCGCATATTTCCTTGTAGTGGGAAAGGCTGTACGCGCTTCTTTGACCGGGCTTGTGCTTGTTTTTTAAGCGCATTGGCAAGCGGCAAAAACCTACCTTTCCAAGAGCGCGTTTCTAAACACCCGCGTAAATCCTCCTGTCAGAATAGGCTCGCTCTTCAGTATCATGAGCGCTCCACTTCGGCTTGGCTCCTCTCCCCTCTCCGGATCCGAGAGCCGGGGAAGCAGAGCGCTGTGTATCTGACATGGTACTGACTAGCTCCCTGCTTCCTGGCTCTAGGCTCCTCTCCCCTCTCCGGGAGCCGGGCAAGCGAGGCGCTCCTGATACTGGCTTAAGCTCGTGTGGGGATGTGAAAGGCAGATTATTTAAAATGGCTGGAATGCACAAATTAAATGTTGTGAGTGCGTTCCCACGTACAGAAGAATGCTGGTGTTTCTAAATGCAGGCAATTTAAAAATGCGCTTGCATTTATTCACACACAAGAAAGGCCCTCCGCTGCACCATAGTGGTGGTGGTGGTGGTGGGATTGCCACGCCCCTTCTTTCAGAGTGAGCATGGAGGGGGCTGCAGGGGTAAGGGAGAAACCCCGTCGGTTGGCTTGGGAGCCATGCGATTGGCTGCCCAGGCATCATTTGCGCACATGATTGCATGGCACGAGGGCAGGCTCCTCCCCTTATGGGGGGGTTGGAAGTCCGCTGCATGTGCGCGAACGGGGGTCTTCAGCCAGGCTCATTCGCGCCTGGTTTTCCTCAGAGTCAGCAGCAGCATTCTGGAGCGGCTGCGAACAAAGGACGGGTCGGATCTCAAGGCGCGAGGTGAGTATGGGGAAATGGAAGAAGGCCACGCGGGGGGGACCGGTGATGGAGTCCAGGGAACCCCCGCAGCTGGGAACTGGGGAGGCTGAGGACCCCCCCATTAGGAGCATAATGAGCAGCTGCCTTAGGGCCTGTGAGGCTTTGGCTGCTAATCTTCGGTTGGAGAGTTCTCCACATGACCCCCTTTGAGCACAAGGGGGAGGGGGGAGGTTGTAGTGAGGCTGACAAAGCAGCTGTAGCACCCCACGGTTGTGAAGGGGGGGCAGGACCATTTCTAAACCAGCCTGGTATAGGTCACAAGGAGAGGAAGGGTGCCCAGCCTATGCCTCTCCTGGAACTGGGCTTTATTTAGGAGAGGTTTCTTCCCCGGGGCTAGGGTCAGACCTGCCCCCTCCCGTGGCCAGGGATAGGATCGTACAAAGGGATAGAGGAACAACCAGGTCGGCAGAGGTCTACCTCCCGCCTGGAGGGGAGTACGTCCACCCAGCGGACCCTGGGTCTCAGCACAGGCGGCAGCAGCCACCGGCGCAGAGGCGTAGGGTTTCCGCCTCTCTCAGAGGGCCCCCCCCCCAGCCCCCCACTTTGTCTCCCCAGCAGGTGATGGACCTGGGCTGGAGGAAACCCGGCACGGAGAAAGGGAAGAGGAGGATGGGGAGTCCAATCACGAAATGTAGCGCTGCAGCCAGGCCCTGGAGCAGGAGTTGGGAGACATCATGGAGCAGAGGCGTGGGGCACAAGGGTGTCTGACGGCAGAGGCCTGGGGCCACAACCAGATGTCGCAAGAGGGTGAGAATTATGGGATCCCTGTTGAGGGCGGCAGGGAACTAGGGGGAACTCCTTACAGTGCCCATAGGCTGGTGGCGAGTGAGGCATGCTTGAGGCAGCCATTAGAGATATGGGATAGGGATGAAGAGCAAACCCCTGCCTGGGGAGCTTACGGACAAAGGAGACAGGCAGGGGAACTCCAAAGGCCCGGACCACTGCTTGCGCCAGCTCAGGGACAGCGTACAGGGACCCAGATGCTCTGGTGGAACGGTGCATGGGTTAAGGTCACACTTATAGAGCCCCCAAAGGGGCAGAAGTCCCAGTGGTCCTACGCAGGGGTATGTTCAGTTACAAGGTTCGCCAAGTGGGAGTGTGACCGAGGTGTTGCCCAGATGGGGGAAGGCTCAAATGCAGGGCCGCGATTTCTGCCCCCTCCCCCCCCCCCCGGGCGGGGCGGGTGTTTGGAGTTGTCTGTCCCAATCGGTGAACACCTAGCCAATACAACTAGGGAGAGAATATGGAGGGGCGAATATATTGACATTTTTGCTCTTTTGTTCAGCGGTCCCATCGTGGATCCTGCTGAACAGGAAGAGCGAAAGGAGAAGGAGAAATTTAGGAGGTCCAAGGCGGACAGGAACTGGGTGAACTGGACTTCAGTCTTTTCCATTTATTTGGGAGTTATGCTACAGGTATATCCTGAACGAGCGACAGAGCTGTTGAAGTATTCTGATATCATAAAGAGGACATACGGGGTCGGCCCCCTTGGGGCGTGGCTCCGTTATGATGAGGCTTTTCGCCACAGGGCTTCCTTTACACCGGGTTTACGCTGGGATGTGCACGCACAGGATCTCTGGCTGGACTGCATGGTCGATACGACCAATGCATCCAAGACAGACAGCAGTCATGTCTTGGTAAAGGGTGGTGTAGCCCCTGCAAACGATCCGCAGAGAGGGGAGGGTAGACGTCCAAGAGGACCCACCTGTTGGGAGTATAATCGGAATGGCAGGTATTCATGGGGGTCTCACAAATTCCACCATGCATGTTTGGTTTGTGGGGGGGGTTCCCACTCATTTTCCAATTGTTACAGGGGAAATCCATTTGGAAATAGGAGGAACCAGCAAGGAGGAGGACTGGGTAAAGGAAATGCAGGAAGTCAACAAGGAGGGGGGGGGGG
>QEPC01004474.1:1058236-1068724 GCA_003113815.1 Sphenodon punctatus
GGGGGGGGGGGGGTTAACTACATTCTGAAAGGTTTTAAGTTAGGTTTTATCATCCCGGCTGACTCGGTACGACAGGTTAAAGAGGCCCGTAATCTCAAATCAGTGCAGGGATTGGAGGACGTAGTTAGGGGAAAGATTTTTAAAGAGGTGAAGGAAGGGCATATAGCGGGTCCTTTCACTACCCTCCCCTGGAACATTTTGTAGTTTCCCCTTCGGGGGTAATGCCCAAGGTGGTGCAGGGAGAGTTCTGTCTAAAACATCATCTCTCATACCCTAGAGAATGCTCAGTTAATGATGTGATCCCTAAACAACTTTCCACCATCCGGGATACCCCTTTTGATGAGGCTATAGATAGGGTCAGGCAGCAGGGTAGGGGTGCCCGGTTAGCGAAGGGTGACGTGAAGTCAGCATTCAGATTGCTCCCGGTCCATCCAGGTAGCTTTAGGGTATGAAATTTGAGGGCCAATACTATTACGATAGAGCCATGCCTATGGGCTGCTCAATTTCACACTCAGCTTTTGAGCGATTCAGCACACTCGTTGAATGGGTTTTTAAGGGACGCTTGGGACGGGGTGACATTGCAAAATATCTGGATTTTTTTTTGTTAATTTAATCACTGGCCCTAGGAGAGAGTGAGGAATAGTTGAGGAGATTCCAGGAGCTATTTGAGGATCTGGGGATACCACTGGCGCCCGAAAAAACGGAGGGTCCCGCGACTAGATTGACGTATTTGGGTATCGAAATAGATACGGTGCACATGCAATCACGTTTGCCCAAGGATAAACTCCGGGTTTTAAGGGAGAAAGTAGCAGCAGCTCTGATAGTAAAAAAGGTTACTGTAAGGGCATTACAATCTTTATTAGTCAGCCTCAATTTTGCTTGTCGGGTAGTGGCCCCTGGTCGAGCATTTATGTCCAGGTTGTACGCTCCACCGCAGGGCAACCCACCGCAATATCATCACGTTAGGGTCTCCCATGATATGAAGGAAGATTTAGGGATCTGGGCTACTTTTTTGAAGAGTTTTAACGGGGTTAGTTTCTAGAGGGATAAGTGGCATTTGGAAGTGAACCTCCAAGTTCATTCTGATTCCGCTGGGGGTGTAGGATTCGAGGTATATTTTAAAGGGCGATGGTGCGCCGCTGCGTGGCCGGAGCAATGGATTTCAGAGGGGGTAACGTGTGATTTAACCTTCTTGGAACTATTTCCAATTGTGTTAGCAGTGCAGCTATGGACCCGTGAGTTTGAAAATAGATCCATGGTTTTCTGGTGCGACAACTTGGCTGTAGTTTACGTAATTAGCTCCTTGCCTTCTAGGTCTCCAAGAGTTATGAGGCTTGTTAGGACATTTGTGTTGCGTTGTTTGGAGCAGAATATCCTTTTCACTGCGCGACATGTACCTGGGTTTAGCAACAGCATAGCCAATGCCCTCTCTCGGTTACAGATGGGGCGATTTCGAGAGCTCGCACCTTCAGCAGCGCCCAACCCGAAGCCACTCCCCCCAGGACTTGGAACTTTGGAGGGTAGAACTTTGGAGGATTGTCCAGGGATCCTTGGCCCCCCACACTCAGGTCGCGTGCGGGAGGGCTTTTAGGGAGTTTCAGCTATTTAGGGATTCTCGCGGATGGTCCCTACACTTTCCCATTCAGGAAGACGAGATGCTGCAATTCGCCATGCATCTCCGGGCTAAGGGTTTATTGGGTAGGACAATAGCAGGTAAGGTCTCAGCGTTGTCTTTTGTGAGTCGGATGCATGGTTTTCCATTGCCAGATCAGGGTTTCTACGCCAGGAGAATGTTTGAGAGTTGGGCTAGGGAAAATGTTTCCCAGAGTGACACGAAAGCTCCCATTACCGTCCCTTTATTGCAAGCCCTGTGTGAACTGTACATAAGTTGGCCTTTGGGGGGGCTTTTGAGTTAGTGAATTGGTGGCCGAGTCTAGATGGGACAGATCAGGCAGGGCAATAGATACAGGGGATATTCAATTGGACATGAGGTCAGTAAGGATTAGGCTGCATTGTTCAAAAACCATGATGACTGTGGCCTGCAATGTACAATTGCCAGGCAGGGCACTACCTAGCAGAGCACCAGGGAACAGGCCAATGCAGATGGCCAAGCCAGCCCTGCACTGTGGGTCACTCCTTGATGCCAGAGACAGCCACGTCTGCACATAGTGGCCCAATCCCCTGCAGATGGTGCATGTGCACTCAAGGGCATAGCCCACCTTCCCTCACCCACCACCATTCACTGTGGATGAAGCGGGGAACCGGAAAATGTTCCTGCTCTGGCCCCAATGAGCTACTATCATCCCACGCAAAGTGACATGCTGCAGTTTCTAGCAGAAGTCAGGCGCAGAGTCAGGAACTGAGCATGCATTCCCTGCCCTCCACCCCAAGACTGAGAACCACTGGCCCTTAGGCCTAGAGAGAGGATGGTCCAGGGAATGAGAGACTGGTCCAGAGAATGCTACAGGGAATACAGAGAATGTCTTCCTTGTAGTCTTGCTTCTTGGGAGTAAGACCTGCAGGCTAGTGTGCATCAGGCCAAACTGGCAATAGGAAGGCTCCAAGGACCCATTACAAAGTCCATTCGTTTCAACGTGTTTGGGATTAAACCCTACAGAAGTGTGGCTCCTGCCATAGCTTTCGACTCTGAACTGAAGTGGGGGAAGAAAATCTCTCCGTATAACCTGCCACTGAGATGAAGGTAACCGCTACCACTGTGAGCTTCTTCACGCAAAACACTGACCCTCCCCTTGGTCATTCGCCTCTACCCTTGGGTACAAACAGCCCAGGCTAGAGTGGGGTTACAACCTGAGATACTGGTGTGAATGCATTCCTACTCGGAGACCAAAACTACACACGGCCACGGTTGTGGATGCACCACGGATTTATAGAGTGGCACTGTCATATTCTCCATTTTATTTCTGATTCCTTTCCTAATAATTCCCAACACTCTGTCTGCCTTTTTGGCTGCTTGGAGTGGATTGACTGCAAGTTCTTACAAGTCCCGGCCCGCAGCGGGGCAGGACTCTGCCACAGCCACATCAGAGCCCATAGGAGGGCTACAGGGGGCAGGCAGATGAGCCAGCAACTCAAAGAAGGCCAGCAGGGTTTATTTATTTATATTTGTATTTCTACCCCGTCCCTCTCATGTCAAGCGACTCCAGGCGGCTTACAAAATACTAAAAATATAACCAAAAAAATAAACATTAAAACATTAAAATAGATATTAAAACAATACAAAAACTTACAGTGTGCGCCAAAAAAAAAATTCCTAATGCAAAAAAACCAAAAAACAACAACCACCCATCCAATCCTACAAGCCCCTCCCCCTCACCAAATGCCTGGCGGAAGAGCCAGGTCTTACCATTTTGTCCTACACCAGGAGAGAATTCCACAGCGATGGCCCAGTCGCCGAGAACACCCGCCTGTCCATCCAAATTCGTCAACAGCGTGGGACCTCCAGGAGATCACCCCCAGATGACCAGAGGGGTCAACCAGGGGTTCGGGGGGTGAGGCGATCTCTCAAATAAATAGAACCTAGACCGTGCTTTAAAGGTCAACACCAGCACCTTTAAGGTTAAGCAGCCATGAAGCCAAGCTAGGGTGTGACTGATTGTTGCAGCTGCATGGGGCAATTGGCTGCAAAGGACTCAGAGAAAGCTCTGCCTCCAGGGATTGACGCTTGCCTAACGGACCCAGAAGCCTGCTCAGCTCTGGGAATTAGCTGGCAAGGCAGCCAGGCCAGAAGGTCTTAGTTGCAAGAAGCCTAAAGATGGGCAACAGGGAGTGTGTCAGCCAAGGGGCCCACTCTAATAGGTGTCCGCAAGATCCAGTTTAGAGACCAGAGAGGGGGACCGGCTAGGAACAAGGAGAAACCTGTCAAATAGAGGAGCAACTCAGAGCAAGGTAACGTGCTAATGGAACTGCTTACTGAATGGATGGTACAGTGTCAATATAGAAGGGAAGACTCAAGACACTATTAATAGAGCACATGTGGGAAAGAAAAGTGCTGTGGGTGGTGGACTCTTTCAGGGCTGAAGCCTGCAGACACTTCCTAGGACCAGCCTGCCTTGTTCCACCACTGCCACCGAGCTGGTGTTTTCAGCAAACTCTCCACAATGACTCCAAGAACTTTTTTCTTAGAAATCAGTGGCCATAAACAAGGACAAGACCCTCATGAGGCCCAGCGTGTCCTTAACCCAGCGCAGCCCTCGCCCATGTAGAACTGATGGCTTCCACCAAGCGTGAGATGAAGGAGGAGCACGGGTGGCTAATTTTGTCCGTTCCAAATGCTTTGAGCTGTGGCGAAGACACTTTATTCTTGGGTCTCCCTCCCACACAGAGAACCTGAAATAGTCCGATCAGCATTTCATCTAGGGCTGTTAGTTAAGCAAAGCAAGGCAGACAGGGTTTTCCTCCTCAGCACATACAGTCTTATTTGCCTTTTCGTTTTAGCCGCTAGACACTGGGACCCCAGCGATCCTTAGCTCTGCCACACTCCTTAAAAGGCAACTTCTATCTTTCATCTTGATGAATTCCTTACTGCTGAACCAGCACAGGCAGGCTCGGGGGTTGAAAATCCAAGTCACCAAGGCTGCCCTTGTCAGAATGTTCCCGCAAGTCGTGATGCCAGCATGTATTTGCACTTGCCTAGGAGGAGGACAAGACAGGTAGCATGCACCACGCTGCCCACGGTGCACCATTTAAGAAGCTGGCGAGCCCTCCAAACCAGAGCAGAGGGAACTCCATTTGAGATCTTGCTCAAGGTCCTCCAAAACCTCTGTGTGGCCCTGCTTGGATTGCAGCCAAGCCATGATATGAAGCTGGGTCTCCCAGCTCCAAGGCCCATGCCATAGCCACAGGACCACATCAGCTTTCCATCAGCCTGCCTCTGCTACTCCCTGCCCTGCCCCACCAAGTGACTGAAACCCATCACTGATACGGTATACGGAGCTGAGATTTATATGGTATTGTAAGTAAGAGAGAGCTCTACGCCACAAGATCCAGTGGCAACTGTCGGAGACAGGATACTGGGCTTGATAGACCAGTTTGGCACTTATGTTCTTATCTGCCCTGGCCCTGAGAACATTACGTTTAAGAGTTGAGAGCCTAGCAGGCAACAGCACTTTAAAGACTGCTATCGGGGGACAATTGTAGGTCTTCCTTCCTTTAGTCTTTTCATGTGTAGGATTTATAGCTGAAACAAGTAGTGAATTTATTACCTGCGAGTAATATCTGAATTTTAGGGTAGCCCTTTAAGGTACCTGACCCTATACCTGCGATGGGAATAAGTATGTGCCTACCTGTTTGTGATTTAAAATTGGGGGGGAGGGGTGGAAATGCCCACTAATGTTATAAGCCAGCTGTTAGAGGGAAGCTTGAGCAGGCAGAGGGCAGCATTGAACCTAGGACCCTTGGCTCAGCTGTCACAAAGCAGAGCAGCTGAGCCACACCAGAAGGGCCTTTTGAAGACACTTACTGTAAACTCTTTATATGACCAATATACAGTGCCCATCCTCATGACCAAAGTAGATGGGCACAGCTAGCAGTTCCTCAGGTAGACCTTTAGAAAGGAAGTGGAAAGGTTGGTAGTTCAAGGCTCCTATAGGCAAAGAAGCTGCACGGAAACAGCAGAGAATCCACCACACAAGAGGAAAACCCTATATTATTATTTCCCAAAGTAAACTTATAAATGCAAGAAATCCCACCTTCAGCTTATCACACAGTCCAGATCTGAACCCTTGACCAATCCGTCTCCCATGCCCTAGTTTGCTAGCAGAGCTATAGGAGAAACAGGTAGCTGGAGTTTTTCAGTCATCCAGCAGGAGAAGGACCCTATATAGTGCCCAGCAAGCTAGTTAACTGTTTGTAAAGGTGCTAGAGGTGCAGTTATGGTGTGGCTGGGTAGCTAAAGCTTTTGTGCTTGTGGTGTCATGAGTTCTAGCCCACATTGTGCTTCCATCCTGTTACCTTTTTAACAAAATAAACTCTCAGCTCCTATTGACCGTAAAGGAAGTAGGATGCAGCCTGAGCTTTGGCAGTAGGAGCTGCTCCTTCACATTGGGCTTTCCCCTCCCTTTCTGGCTGGTGGATTCTCCGATGTTTCCATGCAGTTTCTTTGCCTGTAGGAACCTTGAACGTCCAACCTTTCCACTTTCTTTCCAGAGCTCTACCAGGATTGCTACCAGAGCAAGCAGCTGCCACTTTGGTCACGAGGATGGGCGCTGCATATTGGTCATACAAGGAGTTTAACATTTGAGAGGACTCTTCTGGTGTACCTCAGCTACTCTGCTTTGGGACAGCTGAGCCAAGGACCCTACGTTCAATGCTGTCCTCTGCTTGTCCAAGCCCCCTTCTAACAGCTGGCTTATAAAATTAGTAGCCATTCACACACACCACTTAAAATCCAAAATGGGTACTCATCAGATTCTATGCATGTAGTGCCTATACCCAGGGATATTTCACTGTTGCCACCAATGGGGGAAAATGCAGCAAACACAGGTCCCTGCCTATGACTCAACCCACAAATGGCAAATCGGGTAGTGCATGTTCAAGGGGTATGCCTGTTTTGGAGGGCACTCAGTTCAGCTCTGATTATTAGAAGTATGAAATTAGGGTGAGGAATCTTTTCCTTCCCACAGGTCACTTTAGTACAAGCTCCACAGGCCAGATAGGAGTTGGGGACAGATGGCACGATCCAGAACACGTCCCCACTCACAGCGTACACGTTGTACACACGTGAGTTCTGAGTGGTTTTTGCACAGGTTGTGCATACTCCACAATCCCCACCACAGGGGTGTGCACACACATGCATGTCACACGTGTCCCGCACACGTATTCACGGGGCTTAGGATCAGCCCGAGAGCCTCTTAGGAGATTTGCTCAGGATGGCAGAAGGGAGGAGAAGGTTCAGATCATGGCTCTCTACCATGCATCCATCCTCCTCCATGCATGTCCCCGTCTCCGCTCCCTTTTGCTGAGCTTAGTCTCTCAGCGCTTAAGGGTAGAGATTGGATCCATGGGCTAGATCAAGAAATTGGAAAAGGGCCAGATAAAAGACAATCACCGGCTGGATTTGACTCCTGGGCTACAGGTCACCTCTGTTGCAGACTAAAACTCTAGCAACGTATAGTATTTACTTATTTATTTCCTTCAATTTTTTTGGCTGCCCCCTCCTGCTACAGCAGCTCGGGGCGACTCACAACATATTAAAACCATATATAAACATAATTAAATAACACAATCAATAAATAAACAAAATACAAACTGCAGCATAAAATCAGCAATAAAAAAAATACACCAAGGCGGAACTTTTTTTAAAAAAAACCAAAACCTCCCCCCTCCCAACCTATCATCCGTCTGCCTCGCCGAAAGCCTGGCGGAACAGCCAAGTCTTACATGGCCTTCGGAAAGAGGGAAGGTCCAGGGCTAAGCGGACCTCCGCCGGGAGGGACTTCCACAGCCGCGGTGCGGCCACCGAGAACGCCCTCCTTCTCATCATCATCGCCACCCAAGATACGCAGGGGACCCCGAGGAGAGCGCTCCCAGTCAATGGCAGGGGCTGATCCAGGAGCTGGGGGATGAGGCAATCACACAGAGAGGCGAGGCCCATGCCGTGTAGGACTTTATAGGTCAAAACCAACACTTAGCAGCTTTCATCTAAGGATCCCAAATCACTTTTATAAGTATCCATTAGCTAAGCCTCACAGCGCCCCTAAGAGGGAGGCACGGAGCAGTCAAGTGGCTTACCCAAATCCCACACCCAGTCGACCCTCCCTCACTCCTCCGGTTTAGAAATGTGGGTGTTTTTCTGCAGCTACGGTAGACAGCAAATGGCTTGCATTTCACACGCCGTGCATGCCAGTTGCGTTTCTTCCCATCAGGGCCACCAATAGCTTTCTGGAGGCCTGGGTCAGTGCCATAGGAGGTCCCAGCCATCTCCCACAGCCTGATTCCAGTCTATGGGTGAACGCAGACATGCACGTAACTCCACTTTGACATTTCTTATGCATGTTGCAGGGTTGTACTTGGACTCTATGCAGCCCTGCAACATGCATAAGAAGTGTTAAAGCAGTGCTAAAGTGGAGTTAAGGTGCATGTCGGTTTTCACCCTATTTTATGACAGGGTGAGAGACCCTCTTTGAAGTCCCCTCGAGTGAACAGGACAGATCACTCCACCTGTCCCCGTCCCTCCCAACTCTGCTTGCCATTCTAACTGCTAAGCCCTAACTGCTCAGGCAGAAATCACTTCCTCTCAGATCCTATCTCCTTTTCCCATAACAGAATCCTCTTGCGACCATGAACCCAGAGTGGCAGTTTTATTACATTTACAATTTACCTCTAGCCTGGAAAGTCTAGAGACCATTGCTCGTGAGAGTCCCCTGCCAGACTCCAGCAGTCACATCGAGGGCTGTCACCATGTCTCCAGGTTTTGAAGCAGATTCTTCAGGCTCCCGAGGAAGTCCCAGTTCCTTCAGATCAGCCTGGGGCCCCTGTGACTAACCTGGAAAAATCGGCATTTCTTTGGGCAGCGGGGAGCAGCCACTTTAGAAAAGGGACAGACCACGGGAACTGCCCCCTATCCGATGTGGCACTGCCCCTTGCAGAATGTTGATGCCACCATGCTCCATAAGGGGCAGGGTTATGTCAGAAAAGCGCACGACAGTCCCTTGCCCTGCCCCTGAACACATGGTCCTGCCCCCTGCCCGAAGGAGGCAACAACCCCCTCCATGTCATCACAAATTAGAAGGGCTGATCCTCAGCAGTTACATGTTTGGGGGCAGCAGGAACAGCCCCTGCTGAAAGCAGAGAAAGACATAGTGGGTAGCTCTAAACACAATGGCAAGGAATGGTTGACACCATTCTCTGACCGACATTTGCCCCTCATAGGATTAGCCCCCGTTACTGTTTTCCATGTCCAGGGGCTAACTGGGATACTGCCTGCTGCTTGCACCGGATGGTCTCTTGGCAGAAGCACTCCCATGGAATTATGGGAGTTGTAGTCCATAAAGGAGCACGGTCGGGTCTGCCTGATCCTCCGCTCTGCAGCTAAACAGCTGATTCTTCCCTGCTCCTGTCTCCCCCTGGTGCTCTGGAAGCACGTAGCAAGGAACAAGTTGTTTGGCGGGGGTGCGGGGTGAAGGATTCAGGGCAGACAGACCTGAATGTCTTTAGACACCCAATGTCTTTAGGCACAATGTTAGCCACGGGGATAGTGGAAACACTCAACTTCTGCACCAAATGCATCCATGCATCCAACAAGGAGTTAATGGGAGGCTAACGGGGGTGGGGCAGACCGGTGGCCCAAAACAGTGGTGGTACTTCCAACACAATGCACAGCCACGTGACAAATGTCTTAAGCACCCGATCACCATTGTGTCTAAGGACCTTTTCACATGGGCCACAGTGGGTGGAGGGATGGGTGTGCGCTGGTGGCGGGTGTGCAGCCATTCCCACGGGTGCACACCACCTCCACCCACGGAGCATCGGGCATTGGCGCCCATTGCTCCGTGCGTGGGGGATGAGTGGAGATCGGTGGAGCGCGGGAGCACACCCCCACTCGCTGACCGCGGGGTGCCCACCGATCCCCCCCCGCACCCACCGTGGCATTCACATGGGTGCCTCTCCCCCTCCTGCACATGGGTGTGTGTGAAAAGGGCCTAAAAATGCCCAGTGTTTTTGTAGTGCAAACAACTAGCCTAGTTCTCCAAGTCTGTTCTCCTAGCTAGTAGGGATGGGCGAACAGACCACGGTTCGTGTTCGGCCGTTCGTGTTCGGCCGTGCTCCGAGTTCGTGTTCAGCCGTTCGTGTTCGGCCGTTCCTTTTCGCCCGTTCGTGTTCGGCCATCCGGTGAGTTCGTGTTCGGCGAGTTCGTGTTCGGCCGTTCGGTCATTGAAATTGCGCGAGAGCCCGAAATCGAAAGCGGAAGCACCGAAAACCGGAAATTCGTGTGCGTGTGGAGCTGTGTGGCGAGTGAGTGTGTGTTTGACTCAGTTGGTGTGTTTTTGGCTGTGTTTGACTGTGTGTGACTTTATTGGATTGGCTGGCTGTGTGTTTTGGTTCGGTTTGTGTGTTGTGGGTGAGAGAGATCCTTGTTTAAAAAAAAAAAAAGAAAAAATGAAGAAGGCTGTGGTGAGGATCCCCCGGCTGGGGGCCAACTTGCCAGTGCTGCCACAGCCACTGCCATTCGAGGAGGAGGAGGTGGCCGAGGCGGCTGCCCTGGTGGCGGCTACAGCGGCGGCGGCTAGGGCTACTGCTGCAGCTGGTGCTACTAGTCCTGCACTGGTGGCTTACTCCTCGGATGAGGAAGCGGCGGACTCTGGAGCTGCTGCCAGGTTTGTACAAAAATTTTTTACTTTGAGGACAAGAAAGGATCTGTTGGAGAGAGCTCACTGGCGTGCGTGTGGGTGCGTGGGCAGTGGGCATCAGTGGGGCACAAACAGTGGGCATCAGTGGGTGGCAGTGGATGTCTGCAACAGTGAGGGAGGG
>QEPC01004474.1:1071471-1105584 GCA_003113815.1 Sphenodon punctatus
AGACAGAATGCAGGCAGGGCTTCACACAGACCAATTGTCTGACACAGTATGGCACTTCTTATTCCTATCTTTTTATGCTCTTTATATTATCTGCAAGAAAAGATTGCTGGGTGAAGGAGCCTTCTGAAATGCCTGCTGTTGGGAACAGTGACTAGTTCAGAAGGTATTGGGAAGGGGGGAGGCAGAAAGTTTTGTTTCTTGCTGCGCCCACCTCAAATCAAGCCCCATTGGCTCCGTGCAGCCTAGCCCGTGGCCAATCATAGACTGCCAAGCCAGTGGTCTGAGGCAAAAAGAGATGGTGATTCGGCAGGCTGGCTGCTACTCGAAGCCACTCTCCACCCCTGGTGCCTGGAAGTCTGCTCCTAGCTAAGTCAAATGACTTCCCCCTCCCTGCTACATTTGGCCTTCCAGTGACCTGATAGAAGACCACTTTTTAGCCACCCGAACACAACCGAACGCGATCCGAACTTAACGAACTGTTCGGCCATTTCGTCGTTCGGTATTCGGATCTGTTCGGTGTGTTCGCCAGTTCGCCGTTCGGTTCCGTTCGGTATGTTCGCGTTCGGTAGTCCGAACAGGCCGAGTTCAGGCCGAACACCGAACTGCGTTCGCCCATCCCTACTACTAGTTAAGTGAAGGTCTACACACACACACAAACACACACACAGAGACAAGGGGAAGCTACACACACACACACGCCACCGAGAGAAGTAACTGTTGCTCCAGCTTGCTACAATAACCAGTCGTACTCCTACAAAGCAAATGTCCAGTGGCAAGTGAGTCTGAATTTCTACAAAGAGACAGAATTCTGTCTTCTGCAGCCAAAGCCATTTCAGATGATAAAGGTAAGGGCTCCTTTGCAGCTGGCATCTGTAAACTCAGCGTACAGCCCCTCCTCTCTCCTGGAATGCCACTGCCTATAGAAAGCTGATTTCCCAAGGAGACCAATAATTATCAACACCTTACTGTCACTCACAGCCCCCCTCCAGACGCCAATGTGTTTCTCCAACTATCTGGATCCCACTGCAAAGTTCGGCAATGACGACAGCAGCCATCTTTGGTTCCTCTCCTAACAAGGGAAAGAGATTTAATCGAGGTTAGAAGGCTCACCTCACACCTCAGTATAAAAAACACCTGAAGCTAAGGGCTCAGGTTGCTCTCCGTGCAGGAGAGGGGAAGTTCTCATTGTGTATAAATACATGATGACATTAATACCCTACAGACATGGTGATGAGTGCTGAACTGATCATAGGGGTGGCTGGAAAGGCAGCTGGGGAGTTGTTTACAATAAACAGAAGCACACTGTGGCCACGCGAGTGAGCCCAATGGTGGCCTCCAGCACCAATGGTGTTTCCAAGTCTGACCTTGAGTTCAGGTCATCTGTTCTGAGCACGCTCAGTGGGGCGACCAGTCGCCGTCACCTAGGCTGGGTGGGGTTCATTGGTTTGAAATACTCTGGGTGTTGGACATTTCAGGGTTAGTTCCTGAAACAAAGGAAGCCATAAGCTGTGGGTGAGAGCTGCAGCTTGGGGTGAGGTGGCTCAACTGTTGGCCTGTACCCCTCTTTCTGGGCCAGCTGGGGAGCACCGCAGAGAAAGAACCAAGGAGCGCGAGACTGACCTTTTGCTCTGTGCTAACTGCTATGGTCTGCATGCTGTACTTTACCTAGACTCTTCCCCTATCCCCGCTGTCAGTAAAGTCGGATGTTAAACAGACTCCTGAGTTAGTCTGGTCATTGCTCCAGGTTAGGGTTGCCACCTTATGAAAAATACATGTTTCCACCTATGTATATTTTTCCAGGCCATTTATGAAGCATACATGTTGCAGGGTCTGCATTGGTTACCATAGGGTGCCAATGCAGGGCGTGCAACATGCATTTTTCATAAGTGGCCTGGGAAAATATACCTAAGGTGGCAACCCTACTCCAGGTAGATGCTTCTAGGGGAGGAGTAATCTCTCTCTTGGCTTTTGCCTGCACCCCCAGAGGGGTGGATTTCCCTGCTCAGCCTTACCCCCCAGAGGCCTACCCCCAGCAAGGTGATCTCTGGCTAGCTGCAGGACAGGCATGGGCCTGCCTGAGCCCCAGGGGGCTTTGGGCATGGTGGGGGTCCATGATCAACATCTATAAAAGGCGTTTTGCAGCCCTGTTGGCATGCACCAAATACTCTCTCATTCACTCCAGGTGTGTGCAACACTTGACGGGGCAAAGGAATTACAAATTGGGTAAAGTTTTCATTTGCCCCCTTGGTACATCTGTGGGTTGCGTGGCTTTACACCTTACATTAACCAGAGGGGAAATCACCCACGTGGTACTTACTGCAATGTCATCCTGGGATGGAGCAGCCTGAACAAACGGTCATGCTGTTCCATCTGTCTAGGATCTGTCTAACCAGCAGGGGAAGCCCATCGGGTGGCAGCACAAATAGGTGAAGCCTGAAAAGCCCTGCTGTGAAATTGACAAGACAAAGTTCCCTGCTCCAAGGCAAAGTTCCCACCTGGTGCAATTGGAAAGAGCAACACTGGCAGGGCATTTCCCTCTGGTTACAAGGCAAAGCTCCCCAGTGGTGAAACTGACAAGACAAAGTCCTGCTGTGACAGTGGACAGATGCTCATCGTAGGTCATGTTTTTGGTTGCTCCGTGGGCATCTTGATGAGTTCCCTGGATTTGTTAGAGGGAGTTGTTCTAGGCAGCAGACCTGGGCAGCCTAGCTCCCGGGTTGACTTGAACAAACATAATGCTTGCCACCAGGCTAGGAGGCTGAACCAGTTGCAAGCATTATGTGTAGAGGCACCCTCTGTTGAAAGCTCTGACCATGCCTGTCCATCAGGAGGTAACATACCTGATTCTGATCTCTGAATACTTACACCAAAGGAACTTCAATGCAGTTACTCCTGATTTTTAGGGATGTGCGAACAGAACGGGGTTTGGATGTTCGGCCGTTCGGTCCGAAAACTTAGTTCGGGTTCGGTCCGGCAGAGCTCGGGCCCACCGAACGTTTGGGAAGTTCGGTCGCAGCAGAGGCTTGGGGCGCTCCAGGAGGGCCCGTGGGGGCATGGCAGGCCGTCGGAGACACAACAGCAGCAGAGACCGGGAATGCTTGGGTGGCTTTCCCGGGCAGGCAGGCTCGGCGCTTGGCCCCCAGGGGTGCCCATGGCACCATGGCTTCTGCTGGATTGGGAGGTACACAAACTGCTGGGAGAGAGAGACTTCTGAAAACGCCTGCTGACAGGATCAGTGGCTAGCTCAAAAGAAGTTGGAAGGGGGGAGGACAATGACTTTTGTTACTTGCTGCACCCACCTTACCACATGCCCCATTGACTCCGTGCAGCCTAGCCCGTGGTCAGTTGCAGACTGTGAAGCCTGCGGTCTGAGGTGAAAAGGGATGGTGATTGGAATAGCTGGCTGCTACTCCAAGCCTCTCCACCGCTGGCGCCAGGAAGTCTGGTCCTAAGCTGCCCCCAGGCCTGTCAGCCCTGTTTTCCCTGCCCGAACACAGCCAAACTGTTCAGGGGTTCTGGCGTTCAGTTCGGGCATTTGGTTTGGCCATCCAAATGGGCCAAGTTCGGGCCGAACACCAAACGGCCGAACCACATTCACACATCCCTACTGATTTTAGTCAGTCAATGAGACTCTGCCCCACCCAAAGGATTAGCAAGAACAAAAAAGCATTGGATAATCCAGACTGGCCAGAAAGACTTCGACACAACTTAACAAAAATAATTCCAACCCACGTGTCATTGCCAAGCTCCACACAGGACAGGAGAGAATGCAGAAAGATCCCAAACACCATTTCATTTTTATTAAACCATTAACCTAGCCGATTAGCAACAACTGATCATAATCAATGCAAATATCTGCCTCTTGACCCCACAACTGGCAGAAGCTGCCTTGCTTTCCTGTTAAGTACAGTGTGTCCTTCTACAAGTCCTACTAATGCCTTTTAATCATCCTTGGTGCTTCGTTCCAGGTGTTAGATACAGCACTAGCTCACCAAGATTGTCATTAAAGAAAAGTCAGGCCTGAAGCCTATTGTCTGTAAGACCAAAGGCCCGGATGCTGCAGTCGGAGCCTTGCAGGATGAGATCCATGCCTGAAAAGCCCCAGCCAAGGGATAGGATGCAGAAAGGACAGGAGAGAATGTCCTGCCTGCACAGGTTCAGTTGCAAAACTGGGGCATTTGTTTTTCCAATGCTTCTTCCCTCTTCCACAATCAATAATGACACTATTTCATCAGTGTACGTTAATTATTATTATTATAAGCATTTGTATAGCACCAGCTGTGTACCTGGCGCTTTACAGAACAGTAAGATAGATGCAGTCCTTGCCTATGGCTTACAATCTAATAGACACAAAGGGGGGGGAGACAAGGAGAGGGGACATAGGGAGAGACAAGGGATACCATTCAAGCGGATGCGAAGTCTCAGGTGCACGTGCTGGGCTTGGTTGCGGTTAGGCAGGAGTCTGCAGGGAGGGCAGACAGTAAATATTGAGAGGAAAGTTCTAACAGGCGTCGGGAAAGGTGGCGAGGAAGAGGTGGGTTTTGAGGAGGGATTTGAAGGTGCGGAGGCGGATGTGGGCAGGGAGGGATTTCCAGCTATCCTCTTATTTGCCTTGCTCAGATACAGCCAAAATTGTAGACTCCTCAGCAAAAGCAAAACAGAGGCAGAAACTTGAGTTAGCCTGATTCTTGGCAACTCACTTCGACGAAGAAGCTCTCTTAACTAGGGACAGCAGGCAGACATGGGTAGTATCTCTGGGACTCCCACCAGGGGAAAGAGAATATTAGGCCAGTCTTTCCCATACTGCAAACAATATGAGGAAGAGAGACAAGCCTACGGGCTAATGGAGAAACAAAGGCACAAGAGAAAATTACATTAACTAGGTCACTCTGTTACTCAGAATGCACTGCAATTCACCCGCCTAAAAACTGAACAGTATTTAGAGGGAACGGGCCTGCTTCTGCTCTCAATTACACCCATGCAAACCTGAAGTGACACAGAAATTACATCCACGCAACTGAGACTAGGCGGAGTGGAATAGCTCCCTTTGCATCTAGCACAAACACCTGTTCTTCACCTGCAAGACGCTTTGCCGCCTTGCATCTCTGCTATCTTCCCTCCCAGGGGGATGGTGTGGTTGCTGTGTTGGTCCCAAGTGACCGAGAGGAAAGCAAAGTGGGTCGAATTATCACGTTCATTGGACCAGCTGGTGTTGATGGAACGCACAAGCTTTTGGGCCATGCAAGGCCATTCCTCAGGCATGTAACCTAGCCAGTCAAAATTATATAAACAGAGCAAATACAGGGCAAACTCCTATTTTACTGTAACCAACCGTTTTTAGACGAGCGCGGCGGCGCCCGCACTTGTTTTCAAAAAAGCCGGCAGCCCGTTCCACACGTGACGCTGCCGCCGAATACGCGCATGTGCAGGCGATGCGCTTCCATTTCCGGCCGCGTATGACCAGCCTCGATCGCCGACCCGGTCAGTTCGCGCCCGGAAATGGATGCGCGTCGGCCGCGCATGCGTGTATTCGGTGGCAGCATCACGTGTGGAACGGACTGCCGGCTTTTTTAAGAAACAAGCGCGGGCACCGCCGCGCTCGTCTAAAAACGGCCCAAGTCAAGAACGAGTACCTGAGTTCTCGCATCCTCATGAATGTCGCGTCCCTTGTCTCTCCCTCTGTTCCCCCTTCCCTGCCTCTAGATTGTAAGCTCTCAGGCAGGGACCATGTCTATTTTATTCTCCGTAAAGTGCCAGGTACGTCGCTGGCGCTATATAAAAACTTATAATAATAAATAATCATAATAATATTTGCCCTGTCGTTTGTATCATTTTGACTGACTATGCTCCATGCCTGAGGAAGGGTCCTGTGTGGCCCAAAAACTTGCTCATTTCCACCAAACAGCAGTTGGGCCAATAAAAGTGATTATTCCAGCCACTTTGTTTCCTGCTACGTCCCCTCCCAAGAGCTTCGCTTCTCTCTCGTCACCACCTTCCCTAAACCTTCTTTGCTGCTGCCTCCTACGCCTGGAACTCCCTCCCTGAACACATTTTTCTTTGCTTCCTCCCTCCCAAATCCCTCCTGAAAACCTACTTCTTCCATCAGGCTGTCCCCTAGCTCCCTCTTCCCCACAGACTGCTCACTGGTGCTTCTTCTATCGCATTGTGCTCTCCTCCTCCCCTGCCATTAAGCATGTGCACCTGTGACATCTCAACTTTGAGACTGTATCCCTGTCACGCTCCATGTTCCCCTCTCCCTTGTCTCCCCTTGACTGTAACCCACCCCCAGACAGTTTCTAACTAATGATTGTTCGGTGCCAGGTGCTGTATAAATTCCCAACAAAAATAGTAATAACTGCATTAAAATCAATTAAGTCAGGCCAATTTTCACCACCTGAGGAGCAGTCCTGCAATTTGTAATGTTTATTTGCTATGATCTTAAGTATCTGTTGTAGTGTTGGCTCTTTTCTTACATTGGGCCTGATCCTGCAAGGGGCTTCTGCCAAGATTTCCTGCATGCCTATAGGGGCCATGCCTTTTGTCTCCTCTGTGTGGCCATAATCTAGGAATTGCTGACTGGGGATTTATTTACACAAAATAGTGCTTATCCACGAGTACACCAACCCCCGAGTAGTTTAGCATGTGGTAACTCACCCCTGGGTAAAAGTTACTACACATTCGTTTCTTTTGGCTGGTTGTGGCTTTGGTTTGGGGTAGGGGTGCCAGATAGGTATATTTTTCCAGAGAGAACAGGGAAGAGACGGGGGCTTTATGGGGAAAAAGAGCCAGGCTGTCCTAAAGCCTGGAACCTGAGCAGAGAGGGGGAACACCAACAGGGCCTGAGGTGAGGGCTGGTCAGGGCTTCCTGAGCTCTAGAATAGAAACTCTCTTTGGTTTTGCTGTTGTGTAATAAGTGCCAAGTGACTACCAGCTGGGAAGCTGTACAGTCCTGAAGCCAAACAAACCCTCGTTTGCAAACCCGCTAGGTAGAGTCCAGAGGAGCCCAGACATGAGGGGCGTAGTTGGTTACAGAGCATTCCTAGAGGTGGAGATATAGAATGAGAGAGATATGCAGGCCTCTCTGCACACACCGACGAGCGCCACACACCGCACGTGTAGAGGTTCACACTTAAATGACTGAGCGAGAACTGCTCAAGGAGAGGAACGCTCTTTATACCCGTTTCTCCTCCTGTCCACGTTCTCTTTCCTAGACTCCATCCTTCTGCAATGCAGCCCTGCACCAGCAGCTATCAAAAGGGTGAGATCCTCCTACCATTACCACCTTCATTCGGAAGCCACCTCCTTAGATGCCAGGGGTTCCCCCCCCCTTGGGGGTTTGGCTGCGTTTCTGTCTGAGAGACTGTGCAGTCAGGTTCAGGGAAGGAAGGTGGCTGGGGAGTGTGCAGGCCTTCATCACCCCTAGAACGGCTAACATATGAGATGGGGCAAATGGGGTTGCTGCACCTCACACCCTAATATCTGCCCGGCAGTGGCCGTACAACCGTACCGTGGAATCTGCTGCTATCCACTTTGCTGTGACCGCCTGCGCTTGGCACACAGTGTATGTTACGCCGATGGGCCTCAGCCAGCCAGCACCAGTCACTCCAACTTTTTTCTCGCTAAGAGTAGAAAGCTCTGTCCACACAATGCGCCTCCTACCTGCCTAACGTTCCATGAGCCGACACTGCATCGCTGCGCTCCTACCTCCCTTTGTCGCTTTGGGAAGCACAAGCAGCATGTGGGCTGCCTTGCTCGGAGAATGGACACCGGCTGTCTCCTTATCACTCTTAAGAGCAGGCTGAGAAAGTCAGGGGGATCCTCATCTTGCTCCCTTGTGTAGTCTGGACTGGAGAGGATGGTGACTGAGACGGGGTGTTAACAGACGTGAAGGTGGTCTGCTGGGGCCCGGGCACGCTTCTACCCCAGGACAGGTAGCCGGCTGGCCCAGGAAGTGCCCTGGGCCCCATCTGTGGCGCCCACCCCAGGCCAAGGGCCACCTACATGGGCCAACACATTTGTATGACCCCGCCATCCCCGTCTCGGGGCAGCGGCTGCCATGGCGGAACACCATTGCGTCATGGTGGGCGGCAGGATGCTGGGTGGGGCCACCCACCCGCATACTTGTTGAGCTACCCCGCCCTATTCGGGGCGTGAGGGCGGCAGAACACCTCTCCGGCCATGGGCACATTTGTTCAGTGCCCCTCCCCAACTCGGGGAGGGGTGGCTGCTGTTTCCCGCCCCAGGCTGGGAAGCCACTGCATCGCTTGTCTGTTTTTACTAGGGATGGGACTATCGGTATCAGATTAATCCGATAATGCCGATAATTGGTGATATCGGATTAATCTGATAATAGTGGTATCAGGCGGCATATTGGTTTTTTAACATTGCCGATTTTTCAGATCTTTAACACTGCAGCCATTTTAACAACGGCCACAATGTTAAAGATCAAAAAAATCGGCAATGTCAAAAAACCGATATGCCGATACTGATAAATCCAATATCGGATTAATCCGATACCGATAAAACCAGTAACCGATAATTTGCCGATAGTCCCATCCCTAGTTTTTACCCTTGGAGGGCTGTGTTAGACTGTTGCAGGATCTATTGGTCGTAACACACGTGTGACTGTACTCACGCCAGCGTCCCAGTCGGGGGGGGGGTGGCTTTACATGTAGGGGGTCCCCTACCAGTTTGATTCCCTTACAAAAGGCGGGATGGACAAGCAGGTATACCTCTGAAGCCAGGGCACAGAAGCCAGTCTCGCAAGATGAACGTTCCTTTGCCGCCTAGTTCAGGAGACGGGACCATCCAGCCTGTGGGCCAAATCTGGCGTACAGCTATTTATTTGGTCCCTGATCTACAACACGGATCCATGTTCTGGACACCCCTATTCTTTCCCCCAGCCTGAGCACAACCCTTGTGCGTCCCCAGCCCCTATCAAGCTTGTACTCGTTTTCAAAGTGGCCCCTGCGAGGACAACAGTTCCTCACTCACTCATGACCTAATCAATAGCCCTCGGTAGTGCTGGCAGGAGCGGACTGGCAGAGGACAGCAGCAGTAGGAGACGGTACAAACAGCGACACACAGCATGTGGTGTGAAGAGGGGAAATGGTAGCGACTGTTGCTTAAGCATCATGTACCGTGCTGAACAGAGGCAAAGAGGGGAGGCCTCAGTGCCGAGTGTCACCGCCAGCAGCAGATACGTAGTGACAGAGACACCGACTTGCTCTCTGGCTGCCCACTGCTGGGGTATCCAGAACCCCCCCATTTCTCGGATGACGCCCAGGGGAACGCTGCAGTAGATGGTGTGTAGCCGGTGGGCTGGGCACAGGCACTTTAGCCATGCGGCCGGATGCTCCCTGCAGCACTGCCAGGCAGCCTGCCATCTTGCTGGCTCTCTTTTGTGGGTCTTTCCCATTTTTCCTCAATGCTCTCAAGCTGCCGCCTGCCAGAGCCGCCGACTACACTGACGTTAGGCAGGATTTGGCCCCACCGCTATTGGGAGGCTACTGGGGTGTTCTGGGACTGGGTGTAAGGACGAGGTATCTCCAGGATGCAAGTATTCCCCTGATCATCAGTAAAACTGGATTGCCCTATTGCTTCTCCCATTGTCTGGCAACCTTTGGCCCAGTTCGGGCCCTGCACTCTCAGAGCTCTTTGCTTTTGTCCTTTTTCACCTTCTGACCCTGCAGCATTCTCACTCAGCCAGGACACCACGCTTGAGCCTCCACAGAATCCTCTTAGAAGCCGAGCACTTCTGTATGGTTAGATCTCAGAATCATAAGTCATTTCATGATTTGCATATGTAAATTCAATCAATCAAATAGAATGTATTGTTAGCCATCCGGCCATCACAATATTAGATTAAACTAAAACAGAGAGTATGTAAATGGCTATGCTTGGGGTGGGGACATTCCAAGCTATTCGCTTCTCCAATTTTGGATAATCAGATCCCTTGCTGGTGGTTATTAGCCTATGCAACTTGCTCTGAGCATGGTGAGCAAATCTGCTCTGACTAGATAGACCAATGGGGGCTTAGCAGTGATCAAACTAGCACTGGAAGAAAATCAGCATGGTTAATGAATTATTATTATTTTTAAACGGCTTTAAAGAAAATGTTATTTTTGTATCATTGTTTTATGTGCAGAAACAAAATGACATGGAAATTACTATTTTTTAAAAAAGAAAATCAGTTGAAAAAATCTTTTTTTCTTTCTTTTTTTCGGCAAGCAACACAAACTGCGAAATGAAAACAGTCCGTTACTGGCAGACAGAAATTCTTGCAAAATGTTGCTGGTTTTGGCAAAAGCCGATTTATTTATTTGTTTTCAGAGAAACATAAAAACAGTTCCATTTTCAGCAATGTAAAACAAAACGTATAAATGAGAAATGTGAAAATTTTCATGCTGTTTTTTTGTGGGTTTTTTTAAGTGGGTGTGCTCTGCAGGCATCTTTCCCAGCTACTACTGTTTCCGTCTCTCGGAGCCCTAGAAAGTGGAAAGAATGCCTTCGGTAACTGGATGGCACTGTGAGCCTCCCCGGCCATCCACCAACTCTGCATTTCATTAGCGGCTCACAGAGAATAACTTACCGCAAGGTGGGCGACTGTGAAGCATGCGCAGTACCCCTAGCAGTTGCCGGCGAAGCATGTATCTCGATGCCTTGAATTTATATAAACTAAATAAATCAGCACATAGTGATGGATTATGAGCTGGAGAGGCACGATTCATTGGGACCCTGATCACAATGAGACTTACAGTTCAAGGTCATCCTACCACAAGTCCCTATCCTAAGCCATAGTTCGGGACTAATTGTATACCTACTACAACTCTGGCCTGGCTCAGCCCAGCTGCATGATACCTGTGCAAAGTCTCCACTAGTTTATATAAACTCCGTAAGGAACATGATGGCCACATTGGAAAGGAAAGGTGAATTTAGCCCCGCCCCTAAAGAACGTTTCATTGGGGGGGGTGGCCATGTTGGAAAGGGATAGAGGAATGCTTCTAGCCGAGCTCTACCCCTTACAGAGCACTGTGAAGTCAGGGTGCTTTGTTGGGGCAAGAGAAGACGACCATAGAAAAGTTGTGCCTGAGCTCGACAGAGCCTGGCTGCATCATGCCAAGATTTGGGCTGGGCCCAAGGCCCAAATTGCTAGCCTCTAGAATAGATACCATTTGGGGCCAAAAATTGATCTCACACGATCTCTGGGTCAGATTAAACCTCATGCTAACTATGTTGCAGTGGGTTAAGTCAGCATGCATGTGCTGGTGTCTCTTCCTGGCTTGGGCACTGACACCACAATGGGATTTTGGAGCTCAGATTGTGGTTGCTGTCCTGGCACAGCTCAGCTGAAGAGGCAGCAGGGTCCCACACGGTAACAACTACTGCCTCCTTTTCCCAGCTCTGCTCCTCCTACCCAGTTTTGACAACGACTGCCTCTTCCCCTCCCTATTCTGCAGGGCTGAGAAGAGACTCTCCATATAGATGCTGCATTGCAGGCTTTGGGCAGGGAGTGGAGACTTTGCACAGGTATCGTGCAGCTGGGCTGAGCCAGGCCTTGGACTGTAAGTCTCATCGCAATCAGGGTCCCAATGAATCACACCTCTCCAGCTTATAATCCATCACTACATGCAGTTTTATTTAGCTCCCACCACAAGTGGCTGGCCCTAAAGTCCAGAACCAGCTTAAAAGCCACTGTCTAGGCCTCCAGCCTGTTCTCCAACTAATCTTCCTAGGCTCCCCACCTCACAGTCCAGCCAAGGTCAGCACCTTGGCCAGCTCCAAGCCTGCCGAGCTCCTTCTCCTGTCCTTATATCCCCAGAAGAGGGGGTGGACAGTGGAGGCACCCAACTCCCTTAAAGGGACAGACTCCTGGTTGCTCAGGACGGCTGCATCCCCACCAGGACTTGGCCAGGTCCTAATCCTGCAGCTACTTAGGGTCATCCATCACAGGACCTCACATTCTTTAATCCAGGTCTGGTGTGCATGACATCACCTTACAATCTAATGACCAACACATATAACCCAACACAGCAGAGGGAATGTCTGGTCACATGGCAACAAGTAACCAGAGCAAGCTGCGAGCCAAACTCACCCTTCCTCAAGCTCAGAGCCCCTACAAGGGGAAACGAAGGAGAGGCCTTCCTGTGTGTCACTCTGTTCCCTTCTAGCATTGGACTTTCCCCAAGCTGGATGAGTAGGTGGATCCACCACCATTTTGGGTGGGGCTTTGGGTGTCAAAGGGAGGGTAGACAGCTGCTACTCTGCTGATCCTCATCACGGACCCACCACTGCAACGGGCACTAGCTCAGACCTTGTCTCTTCTATGCAGAATGAGCATAATGCATTCTCTATTAGGCTGCACGCGTGCAGCACACAGAAATATCAGCTGCTGCAAAATATGGCCGCACACCTACTCACGTGGCAACTGGTACATCTGCGCATCAGAGCTTGCAGTGGTGGCAATTTGTTTCTGAATGCTGTTCTAGATGTCGGTTTTGATCTATAAAGTCCTTCATGGTTCAGATTCGGACTCTCTCGTGTTTTAACTCTAGCAGGTGCTGTAATCAGGGGCCCTAGACACAGCAGGCTAACACTGTCTTTGACAGAGAGCTAGTGACCACGGCACTCTGAAGGGGAACACCTCCCACTCAGAATGTATGTGCTCCTCTTGTTGACCTCCAAGACACACTGGAAGGACTGGATGACTCTTCAGTCTCAGAGACAAAGGCATATTAAGGTGCAATGAATGGAAGCTGAAGCTAAAGAAAACTCAGACCAGAATAAAGAGCAAATTGCTAACAGCAACAATTAATCATTGGACATGGTGAAGTCTTCATCACTCAAAGCCTTTAAAGTTAGACTGGATATCATTTCTAATGCTGAACCAGAAGTTCTGAGAACTACAGTAATTATAATTATGCAGGAATTACTGGCCTGTGTTATACAGGAGGTCAGATGAGACGATCATGATGGTCCCTTCTGATCTTCAAACCTGTGACTACAGCCTTACCTAGTTTATGGCTGTTTCTCCTCAGGATCTCCCTCCTCCCACGTAACTGAACTAAGCATAAGCACCTGAAACGTCTCATTTTCATGAATGTATCCCTCTCTCTCCCTAGGTGCCCTTCCCCTTTGTTGCCCTCTTCTTGTGCATCCTAGATTGTAAACCTCTCAGGACAAGGACCTGTCTCTAATCATGACTGTTCAACATCAGGCACATTGTTGATGCTATGCAAATAAAAAACAGTAATACCGATTTTGAGAGGGAGAGGTGAAACACTTCATGAAGAGGAATTGGGAGTGGAGGGGGAGAGCTGTGTGACTTAGAGACCTGGTGTGTTTTAATGATGGGCCATGCTACATTTTATCTATATTTCTAAAGGATCTGCACCAAGCACATTGTTTGTATTATTTATCTTTAATAGAGCACTTTCAGTGTTCAGAGTGCTTCACATCCTTGGGCGCTTTTAGACGAGACACTTTTAATGTGGTTTTGTAAATGCAGATTTAAATAATGCCCTTTTTGACATCCTCCGATCATCAACGGGGCTCAAAACCGGGTTGGAATCAGACAAAACCACATTCAAAACAGTTTTGGCTTTTACATGATCACAGCAAATGTGCATTTTAAACGGTTTAGGTGTTTAAATGAGCATTAAAACATGCACGTATTTCATCAATCATGCACAAAATTTGTCTCGTCTAAAAGCGGCCCTTATCTAGTTCACTCTCACAACCCCCATGTATGGTAGGTCATTATTAATCCCATTTTACAGATAGGGAACTGAGGCTGAGAGATAGCAACTTACCTAAGGGGACTCAGTGAGTTCACCTTTAAGATGAGATTTGAACCCTGATCTCCCAAGTCCATCACTAAGCTATGCGGTCACATTTTAATTGACATATTAAAAATATGCCTAAGGTAAGAAATCAAATCTATAATTGGCCCCGTTCTTGGCAGTCACAGCCGAGAAGCCAAGGATGGAATTGGTCACAAAGACTGAGCTGCCCTCCATCCGGGTCAGGGTCAAGGCAAAACTCTGTCTCCGAACAAAACAGTGAGTCTGCCATCGTTGCAAGGAGAGAGGGCTTTCTGCAGTAAAACAGGCATTTTCCAGCTGCAAAAGCTCACGGCAAGAAAGAAACAGGTTTCCATTTTCTATGAACCCAAGAAAGCGTGATTTTTGTGAAGGTGTCGAGAAGTAGCTTCAGGAAACTCTAATTAGCAGGGAGGCGGATTCTCCCTGGATGAGCCTGTGACAGGGAGGGGAAAAGATCTTGGGTCACTGGGGCTGTCGGTGCAGCACCTTTCATCAGGTTTCTAGTCTGTCCCACTTACAACGTGTGCTAAGAATGACTGAAACAAACCCATTCTAAATAATCTTGTGTTTAGACTGGACACATGCTGCTCATATACACATAAATACATGCTACTGCTCAGCATGCTTGTTATTTTGGTTGAAACCAGAGCTGAAAGGGTTACCTGCCAAAATGAGCAAACACGCTGAATCTGAATGATCCCTACCAAATGAAACAGGCACCGAATGCCTCCCCACACACCCCAGTCACACTTCCTTCTTCCATTGCCCACTCTTTGTGTTGTCCAATCATTCTCTTCATTCATTCAGCTTTTTGGCTGCTTGTTTTCCTTTAGAGAGGCTTGTCTGGTTCCAGGTTTTGCCCACCCAGTCTCCATTGGTTACTGGCAGTTCTTAATTTTTCAATCTGTATGCAAAAAACAACAGATGAAAAATCAAAAGTGACAAAAGTGCCATAAAAATGACCAAACCTGCAAAAACTTGGTTACTTGAATGTCATCTTGAATGTCATTTGGATCAATAACAGCCTATCTAAAATTGCAGGGCCGGGGGGGGGGGGTGCAAATATTTTTTCTGTTTCATCTCTAGATGGGCCTACATATTTTCAGTTCTTAGAAGTAGGTTTTCAACAGTGGGCAGCTCCTGACTAGGGCCAGGCAACTCTGATCAGTACTATCCGGTACTGCAAAGCTGAAACCAAGCTCAGCTAGGTGAGGAAATATTCCCACCTAGCAAAAGTGGATCCTAAAGCAATACCTTAATCCTTCTGCATTCAGAATTCCCACTGGGGCCAATGAGAAGTCAGATTGTGTAAGAAGGCCTGTTTCCGGATCCGTAAAGGACGTCAACCATCTTAGCAGCAGAGTCTGAATCTGAAAACGTTTACTATGGAGCATAATTCTTATTACTGAGAGCAACCCAGTTTAATTCAGTGACGTTAAATCATAGTAATAATTACTATGCCTCTTACTGAACTTCTACCGCACTATTCACTGAAGATCTCAAAGAGATATACAAACTCTGCTTTACTCAGAAGATCCCAAACTATAGGTCCGGATACCAAGTGAAGCTACATCATCTACAGACGGGATTACGATTTCAGCGGATATCTCCTGGACTTTACATGTTCTTTGTTGTTGCTGGGGGTCATGGAATTACTTTGAGATCTCACAAGGAGGGTCACACAAACTAAACATTTGGGAAACACTGGTTTCACTGCTCCTCATAGTCCCTTTCCACATAGACACTCTCACACTGATAAAATGGGTGTTACATTTTATTATACATGTTGCAGGGCTCCAAGTGTGCTCTATGGGTGCCCTACAACATGTGTAATAAAATGTAACACCCATTTTGGGCCATAGCTCCTTGATGAGGTAAAGTATAAGAATCCCTGTGGGGAACAAAGGTGCAGAGGATTGGAGTGACATTTGGTTGTTTTGATTTTTATCCCACCCTATCCCCCAAGGCTCTGGGTGGCTACCATCATAAAAATAGATACAATACAAAATAAAATCCATCAAATACATTACAGTACCCCCAGCCCCACAATTTACCCCTGCCTGTTGAATGCCTGGCCAAATAAATAGGTCTTACACGGCCTCTGGAAGATGTGCAAACTAGGGCTTCCCGCAATCTCCAGGGGCAGGGAGTTCCAGCGCTGCGGAGCAGCCGCTGAGAATGCCTCTGTGTGCGCCCAGGTCATAACTAATCCGAAACCAGCCCCAACAAATATTGATCCATCCCCCTGTCTCCACAACCTACACTTTAATCACCAAGCCACCCTTTCTCTTACTATACTAAATATAAACATATCCATATACAGCGATGTCCTGTATAAAAGCTCCACTTATCAGAAATTCAACTTACGCAGAGTTGAATCAGTGGGGCAGGGCACATTTTACTCAAGCAGTATTTTACCCTTCCAGATAAAAGTATTACCTTTGAGTAAATTTATCATTTCTTGGTGGTACTAAGGTTGTGGTTGGTGACTGAAATACTGTATTGCAAATCCTCCAATCTTGCAGTGCTGCACAGCACTCTAATCCCCACTGCACACCTGAGCAACAGGGGAAAGGAACATCAGCCACACCCACCTGTACTGCAAGCCCAGTACTGGCCTGCAACTTACAAGCTTGCAATGCAGTGCAATGCAATGCACAGTGTTCCTATTCCCTGCGTTCACATGAACAAGGAGGCTTGCAATGCAGGTGAGGGATGAGGGGCACTGATGCATTGCACTGCAAGCTTGGAGAGTATGTTCCACAGTATTTTAACCAGTTGCCAAAAAAATCATGAATACACTCAAAAAATATCGATACGTTTAGCTGAGCATGTATCTGTCTGTATGCATACAACCTTAAAAATGTTAACTCCGAGTACAGAATTCAATGTATCCAATTCAAGAAGTAATACCTTTGTTAGACCAGTGTCTGGGAAAGCAAATTTCTTTGATTTAAACAGAAATTGAAGTTATGTAAGTACAACTTAAGTGTGCTTCCAGAGAAGAGATTTATTTATTTACGTACAAGAAATGAGGCTGCTGTATCAATTGGGTAATCTTTAGAGCAGGAGTGGGAAACCTCAAGCTCGGGGGCCTGACTAGTTTTTATGTAGCCCCTTTCTAGTTCCTGGATCTGACCCCTCGATCCAGTTCCTACCGCTAGACATTGAAAACCTGACCTCAGGGGAAGGGAGCAGAGAGGAGGGGATGCAAACAAGGAGAGGAGACAGATCCATGATCTGGACCCTTCTTTTCTTGAGTGCACTTCTTAAGCACTCTTACCCCGAGTGTTTATGTGGCCCTTGGAGAATGTATTCATTTTCAAAGTGCCCCCCCGGGAGGGACACGGTTTCCCACCCCTGCTTTAAAAGGTCTGGTTCCACTTCCATAGAAGCCTTTGCACTGTGGGCAGCTGTCAACTTTTCATCAAAGATTCAGCCAGTCAGACATATTTCTTCCTCTTTTTTCCACCCACGTTCATGCTCAAGAAGAGGTCACCCCCAAAATGAAGAAACTGGGGTATACTATAAAAAAATCCCACATGGAGGAGGAGAAAGAATTCAAGAAATATTTATTAAATAATGCAGAAGCCAATAACATCGCAAGAATATTTACTGTCAGAAGAAGCATTCAGGCAGATATTGCAGGAAGCTAGTTTTAGCCTGCAATAGCACATAATTCCCATGATCATTTTAACCATATGTTTAAATGTGTGTAAATGAATCTGTGTAAAATTGAGCCAGTGTGGTGTAGTGGCTAAGTGTGCAGTAGCTGGACCGGGCGGTAGGGGGCGGTAGAGGCCCCAGTTCCAGTGAGTTTCTGGCTACAGTGAATCTTGGTGACCTTGGGCCAGTCACAATCTTCCTTCATCCTAACCATCTCACATGGTGGTCGCAAGGATTTAAAGGTTGTGTTGATTAGTTCTATGTGAAGCGCTCGGAGTACCATGGCAGGAGGGTGCTATAGAAAAAAAAAAAAAAATGATCGTAACGCTTTGCAAATATATCTCCTTTTATGCAAGAAACTCCAAGAGCTGTAAATACATCCATTAATTCCTACAGCTCCACTGAGGAAAAGCTACTCTTACAACCTGCATTTTGCAAATAAATAAACGCTGATACAGAGAGGCCTCCTCGTTACCTCCCAGTTTCACAAAGCAGAGACGGGAACACAGCTCCTAAATTCCTGGTCTAACTACAAGGGGCAGGGCTGTCCTGCAACCTCTATTTCTCAGCAGTGTCCTCTAAAATGTGCATCTCTGGCCACCCTACTGGCCCCAGGCCCCACCCTTTCCAGGAGTCCAGCAGCGGCCCCCGTTTTCACCAGGGTGGGGGGTAAGGGCTCAAACACAACCATCGCTAGGGTCCCCACAGAAGGTGCCCCCAAGCAGGTGGGGTTACCAGGGGGCCCACATTTTATCTTTGCCCTGGGCCACGCAAATTCTAAAGCCGGCCTTGTATGGAGCTGCCCTGCCTACCAACGGAAGGACAGCTAAAGAAAATGCGGGTTGAGCTTCAATTTATACACTCCTTATGGAAATTTTAAATCCTATTTAAAAATTAAAACCCTAGGCTATAGATCCTATCACCAGGATTTTGGATGATGCTGTTATTTTCCAGGCTAACGCTTCCTTTTGCTAATCAGTCCTCTGCATCTCAGCTGGTACCATCCTTCCTATTGCCCCACTGATCTATGGCCTGTGGCTGCCACTCTTGTGGCTGGGGGCTTGCTGCACCACCCTCCAAATCTACTCCTTTACTGGGCGCTGTGACGTTGCTACCGGACTGCAATGCAAGACAGTTCTCCTTTTCAGGAGCTGTCCGTGCCTCCTGGGCAGAACCGTTCGCAGCAGCTGGAGCAGCGACTGAGGTCAGGACTATACTTTGCGTCTCATCTGACCAAGGGCTGAGCCCTTCCAAGGAGGCACTGATCACTCTGAGCTACCACTGAAATCCATGCACTCATCATTCAAGATGTTTTCAGTCAAGCACCTCCCCACCTAGTACCCACCGTTTGTGTGAAATCCACACTGGTAACCAATGGTTACCCAGTGAATACTGGGCGGGTAACGCACTCGTCTGAAAACCTACTAGGCAGCAGGGTGGAGGCTGAAATGACGATTGGTCGAAGTAGGGAACCAAGCAGCCGTTTGAGGTGCCAGGCTTTTTATAGAAATTAGAGCTGACTCAAAGCTGTTGGGTCACCCACCTAGGCCCTTTTCAAACAGGGCACAATGGGGGGGGGGGTGAGCCCGCAGTGGGTAGGGATGGGTGTGCACCTGTTCCCACGGGCACACACCCATCTCCACACATTGCTCCGTGCATGCGTGATGGGAGAACGCACGCACCCCCACCCACCGCAGGCGCCGTTCCCACGGCACCCCCACCACTACACGTGTGGGGTGGGGCGCCCGTGTGAAAAGGGCCCTAGACTACTTCCTTGCTGGTACAGAATTATAGCCTATCTATCTGGCCTCCAGTGCTTTGTGTAATGTAGTTTTAAATGTCCCAGGCAAGGAGGCTTCCACACTTCCCTTGGAAGACCACTCTACGTGCAGGGGCTTGTGTACATGACGGTAAAAGTGAAGCGGTATTAAAATCCTCATAGAGGCAGGTTAACAAATTTAAACACATGGTAGTAGTCAAGGTTACCCCTATACCACCATGTTGAAATTATATCCTACCTCCCTAGCTTTCTTCCCTCATTCCCCACTATGTTCCCACTTTGCTCCTCCTCTATTCTCAACCTCTCCCACCCCAGAGCTTCCTGCACCCTAATCCATCTTTGCCCCTTCCCTCCCACGTTGCCTCCTATGCCTGGAACTCCCTCCCTGAACACAGATTGCTCTATTCCCTCCCTCCCAACCTTCAAATCCCTCCTTAAGACCTCTGGCCAACCGGAACAGCCCAGACCTGGGTCAGGTAGAGTGGGTCATCAAATGTGGCAGCCCGCTCTACCCTGGTCTGGAGAGGTGCTCCACGGGCTGTGGCAGCACTTAGCCCAGGCTGGGCCTTGACAATGGGCCCCAAGTCACAGTCCGGGCTAAAAACAGTCAAACCCCAGGGAAACATCTGGCAGGCTGCTTCAGACCATAGGTGGCCACGCGGGTCAAAGCATGGCCACCCGTGGTACCATCACAGCTTAAAATATTGTTGCTGTCCTGCTAGCCTTCTTTCTTGTGCACCTGTGATTTTTCAACATCATGACTATCTCCTAGGCCCTGTGTCTCCCTATGATTTCCTCTTTCTTGTCTCTCCTCTCTTGTCCGTCCTAGATTGCAAGCCAACCCAAGGCAGGAACCTGTGCCAGGCGCACTGCTAGGACTGTAATTATTATTACTACTAATCATTAATTAGTAGTAGTAATCAAGGTTAACCCTATGCTTCACACAGGGTAAGCCACCCATGTTAAAATCATAAACTTTGTCCTAGATCCGCCCTGAATGGAAAACCCTGAATTGTATGTTACCTCTGAAGGCCAGTTCCTACCTCCCTCTCTTGCAGCAAAAACAGAAAGAATGCAATACAACTCACTTCTCAGCACAGTCTGCTTCTCCAGCAGGAAGCATGTGGACAGAAGACAAATCCTAGCATGCTATCTAGTTGGGTCACCATGTATCATAAAACCAGCTGGGACTGACACCTTCAAATTAACCAAGCAGCTGAACACACTGGAGTCAGTGGGCAATCAAGTGTTCAGTGTAATCAAGTTGCTGTTCAACTTCTACTGCTTAACATCACCGCTTTTATGACAGTTACTAAGTGCCAGATTTTTTATTTTGCAACCTGCAGTACAAGGCTGATGACTGAGAAAATGTTCCTGACAACCTGCAGAGTGTTTTAGCCAGGAGGCCTTCTTCAAACTGCTAAAGTATTTAAATAAATATATTTGCTCCGAGGTGTCACGGTCAGAATGACATCTCTTACTTAGTTAGCTATACCAGCCTGCACACTTTCCTTTAACACCAGGGCCTGATCCATGGAGGTGTTAAGCACCCTTTACTCCCACTAAGGTCACTAAGAATTTCTCTGAACATTACAGGATTGCACTTTTTCTTGATAAGGAAAAAAAGATGCAACCTGATTTCCAGATGATAGGCCTACAAAATCCACTGCTGTGTAATAATCTTTTTTAGTTTTATGACAGTTTATTTCACATTCTAATGTGGAAACTGGCACACAGGCATACATAAGCTAACTGCAGATCTCTCCGTTTGTACATCTTCTTCCCCCATTTTCCACAGTGACAATTTGTGTTGTACAAAGTTCCTTCTCTCTCCCAGCAACTGCAATCGCAAATTGATCTTTCTGATAACAAACAAGAGAATTATCGTCTCTTAGAAATCTAAATTCAGTTCTCTTGAGTAGCAAAGCATTTGCCCCAGAAAGGTCTGGGTAAAAAAAGAAAAAGATCTATTAAATGTTCATTAGAGAGCTAAGTATAACTGGCATGTCCCAGAGCCCTTAATGAGAGGAAAAAAACTATTAGCGGGATGTGCAAATGTACACATATTGTGAATGAACAAGTATCAGAATCCTCTTGAGAGACAAAGGCACCGTTTATATTTATAATCCCAGTGGCCAAAGTGGAACCTGTTGGAAGGAGCGATTCTCAGTTTATTTTCCACTGCATGGAAAGCTTTTTCCAGCCTCCTGTAGCACAGCTCCCTAGGGGCTTGTAGTGAGGTGTTCGACAAAGCTAAACTAAGGACCAGGCCTAGTTCAAATCATTCACTGCAGAAAGCCAGGGAACATCCAAATATGGAATTAAAGTGAACCATTCTTCCAGATGACAATAATGAGGTTTTGGACCAGAAAGCAGTTATAATGCATTAAGGCAAGACTTTCTTGAGGAATTAAATGTGATACCCCTGATGAAAACAAGCGATGGAACCCAACATGTACATACACAGCACAGATAAAAAGTACTGGTATGCCTTAGTGCTTTAAGAGAAACTAAATAGGTTGAAAGAGGGGAAAGAAAACACTTTGGTAAAATTAGGACGACATTATTTGGAATGTGCAGAACTTTTCAATAGTTATTGCATAGCCTTTCTAACCAGAATTGGTTCCAAAATCCATGCACATTTCAGTTTCTGCATTAGTAAACAATGCTATCTGCTACAGGAGAGGAGAGCAATGCATCAGACACAATTCAGTGGAGAAAGAGTTAACGGAGTCACTACTGCATGCTGTTCTAAGGTCTTTTATTCAAGGGGCTGGCTGCAGTACTTATCAAAGAAAATCAAGGAAGAACAAACAAAGAAACACATAATATGAAAAAAATACCAAAGTGCCTCACTTCAAACACTTTTCTCTGCTAAAACCTGTTCATGTAGTACATCAAAAAGAACAGGGGCATCCAATTTAAACAGAGGATCTGAATACATTCACAACTATATCAACCCAGCTAATGACACCCCCCAATAAATGTGTTAGGCAGCTACACCGTTTCAGCAGGATTCTCTAGGTTATAGAGAATCACCTGCATGCTTCCACTGCGTCCAGAGCAGAGATGACAGATGCAGTCAGCACACGGGTTATAGCATAGCTTGCAATGTTCAGCAGGAGTAAGTTAGCAGTATATGCCATCATCACAACTGAAATACTATTACATTAGAAATCAAACAGAAAAGATACACAAACAGCGTTTCCATATGCATCACAAAACATATACAACTAGGTCTGAGGAAATTACCTCCCCCACAGAGAGAAACTATCTAATTCATTATTATTATTATTATTATTATTATTATTATTTTAAAAAGAAAGAAATCCAGCAATATAAACAATCCATACATATAGAAACGTAGTCAGTGTAAGTTAAAACTGTGTCAAAAGCCGCTGATATTTCTGTAGATCAATTAATGGAGGACTGGGGAGGGGGGCGTTGTTTACATAAGAAAGTTGCATGCGCTGCCTTACACAATCCAAAGCAGAGTTCAGCATGCAGAGAAAGAATTTTTTTAAGAGAGAAAGATCACACTCAGCAATTGCTTTCTCCCTCCCACCCCCCGCCAAAAAAAAAAAGACTTTTAGCAATTCTCAACCACAAAGTGGAAAAGGAAGCTTCCAGCTCCTAACACAATGCAGAACCAGGCATGGAAGAAAAACCATTTCGAATACACAACTTTTTATATTGGACTGTTACCAAACAGCACGTGCCTTCAATCCCATACAATCACCCCCCACGGGTTTGGTGGGTGAGCTTTTTCGGCTCTCTTTTTGTGTGCCCCTCACTCACCCCCTAGGCCATGGAAAGAGACGGGGCAACTTACCGCAGTCTGCGCACAGGATCCTGCCCACGTCCTTCTTGAGGTTTTTGCCGCTGGTGTCCAAGGGGGCGAAGGCGGGGTGGAAGACCAAGGGCTGCTCGGTGGGCTCCAGGAAGAAGATGTAGCGGTGGTTCCTCTTCACTTTGAAGCAGGGCGCCTTGGCGCCCCCATTCCCCACGCTGATCAGCTGCTCTCGCTGCAGCCCGCCGCTGTTGAGGGGCCACAGGTCCAAGACTTTCACCAGGATCCCCCCGCTGGAGGAGGCGGAGGAGGAAGCGGTGGTGGCGGTGGCGGGCTCCTTGGAGGTGGCATTGCCGGTGGGTGGGGGGCTCAGCGATTGCACCTTGCCCTCCACCACCACGGCCGCGGTGTACGCCTGCTCCTGCACCGATTTGAGGTTGGGGGAGTAGCAGGCTAGAGACACCCCGAAGAGCAGCATGGAGAAGCCGGGGCTCGGATCGTGCCTCATGCCGCCGCCTGCTGCTGTCTGCGCTGCTGCTGATCCGGCTGCTGCTGCTGCTGTCTGGGCTGTGGGGTTGCTGCGGCTGCCGCCGCCGCTCGGGGGACGCAGCGGGGCGGGCGCTGTTGTTGCTGGTGCACGGAGCCTTCTCCAGTCGCGGCGCTGAGCAGCAGACCTGCCGCATCTGGCCAGGCCATTTGGGGGCTGCCGCTTCGCCGCCGCTTCGGCAGGGGAACCAGAGGCGCTGCTGGAAAACCGGAAGCGGCGTAATCTCAGCGCTTTCCAGTGCGAGGGAGCCGGACACCCCTAATCTCCCGTGCAAAACGTGTGCAGCGACCGAGCCATGGGCTGCTGCGCTCCGTGCAAAGTGATCTGCTCACCCCTAATTTCCCCCGGCAAGCCGGGGGTGCACTCCGTGCAAAGGGATCTGCTCACTCCTAATTCCCCGGGCAAACCCAGCGTGGGGGGGTGCAATGGGATCTGCTCACCCCTAATTCCTCGTGCAAGCGGTGAGTGGGGGGGGTGGGGGTTACTACACTCCGTGCCCTGTGCAAAGGGATCTGTTTACCCCTAATTCCCCGTGCAAACCCGGCGGGGGGGGGGGTGCTGCACCCCGTGCAAAGGGATCCGAGATCGCCCCTAATCCCCAGGCACCTATGCCATGCAAGACTCGGGCATCCCTCAAGCCTCACTGTTTTTGCGACCGCTGCCCACAGTGGTGCGTGGGGGACCCTAGTCCCCCTGCCCTTTTGCAGGTATCTGAAAGGATCCCTGGGAAGCTGTGGCCCCGTTGCCCCCGTGCCAACGACTCCCGAGCCCCTGGGATTATCGATACCTTCCAGACCCCACCCACCATCCGGCCCCGGTGGGAGAGGGACACCCCCCACCCCGGTGCCCTCTGGAAAGAATCCCAATGACCCCCCCCCACAGCATCCTCTGCACACACACCCGCCTTGTGCCCGGGACTGGAGTACCCCTTTGCGGGGGGGGGGGATCTGCTGGGCTCCCCTGCTTTCCGAGGAACCGGATTGCCAACCAACGGCCTTTGTAGGGGGCCCCAGGGCATCCCAAGGCCCCTGCTGGGAGACTATTCCCGGCGGCGGTCCCCACCTGCATGGGGGGGGCGGGGACTCCCTTCTCCCCTCCCTGTGTCCTCTGCGGGGGATCGCGGGGACTCCCTGCCCCCAGCGCCCTTTGCCAGGGGGATCCCGCCCTCCCTGTTGCGGAGAGAGAAGCCGCCTCCGGAGGCGGGGGGAGTCGGTTCCTCTGCAGCCCCCCGATCGGGCTGAGTCACTATCACTAACCTCTAGTCCATGCCTAGAGTCGACGATCTCCGCGCCCCGCAGCAAGGACACCGGGAGCAGGTGGCTCGGCTGCAGGAGGGGAAGATGCCTCCCGCTTGGGCTTCCTTGCCAGCGGCGTTTTGGGTGCCTGCTACGGAAAGGGGGATGGGAGAAAGATGGGGCAGAGCGGATACCAGCTGGTGGGTGGCGGGGGGGTTCCTCGGGATGGGAGGAGGAATAGAAAAAGGGGGGAGGGGGAAAGGATCGCTGTCAAATACTGGCGGCCCTTGGGATTCTGGTCACATCCTCACAAGACCTGCCCATATCTCCACACTGCATTAGAGCCCGGTCAAAAACAAGCATCCCCCGCCTCCCCTTTCATCAAACCGGCAATCAGTCAAACCACCGTGAGGGCTGGGGAGAGGGAGAGAGGAAGCTCCTTTTAACCGAATGCAACTGAATATTAGTGGGGGTTTCACAACTTCAGGCTAGCAACGGTATGCGGGGGATGGGGGCATTATATACAGCCGTCTACTTTCCCTTCCCAAGAGATTGCTTCAGAGCTGGGAGAAGGAGTGGGTGTTGCTGGCTATTACACACGCGCGCACACACACACACGAATGGAATAATTAAAATGAGAGACTAGCTGAAGGGACAATGGCTTCTCTGGTGTGGTGACCCCTGCTGTCTCTTCTTAATAAACAAGCGAGATGATAACTCTGCCACTGCAGTAGTTTTCCAGAAGGAGTCGATTTTCGTCTCAGAAAGTTGCTTATTTTGGTTTGGATTTTGAAGAGGATACCTAAGCTGTATCATTGCATTCCAAACAGGTGCTCAGTTCTCTCCGGGATGGGTACATTTTTAAGATCTTCTAGTAAAAGTGCTGCTTAAAAAGAGAGAGAAAACTCTCCCTTACATGCAGCCTCTTGGATCCCCTTGTGATAATGTACACAACCAAGACGATGAAATAATCACATGCCTTCTGATCTCTGTCTGCTCAGCTGCTGTCCAAACATTGTCTTCAACGGGAGTAGGATTAGGTCCCACATATGCATATTATTTTCATTTTTAAAAAAATACTATTGAAACCCCACTATTGTGTTTGGTGCTGGTTACAAAAAAGATGCAGTTCCTATCCCAAGAAACTTACAAGACAAATGAAAAACCAGGCAATCATTCGGTGGTGCAATATGCATCTTCAAAACAAACCTTTCTCTACATTTGCCATAGTGGATTTTCTATACAGAGGACCCCATGCGGGGTCATGCTGTTTCCAGGTGGGATTAAACTCTTGGTTGATATTTTATACATCTCTGTTACTGTCTGGGGTCGCAGGATTATATTTAAGTCTCAGAAAAATAGGGAATCACCATCCTAAAAGTTGTGCACAGGAGAGAATGTCTTGACCCAGAATTCATGCCATTAAAGTTCCTTGAACAGTGTTCTGCCAGCTGAGTGAAAAAATAATTTCCTTGATTTCTTTTAAATCTGCTGCCACTTAGCTTCGTGGAGTGTCCCCTAGTCCTAATACTATTTGAGAGGGTAAATATTAATAAATCTTCCCTATTTACTCATTCCACACCACTTCGGATTGTATAAAACCTCTGTCATATCCCCTCTCAGTAATCTCTTCTCCAAGCTGAAGAGCCCTAACCTACCAAGCCTCTCCTCGTAAGGAAGCTGTTCCTTACCCTTTATCATCATTGTTGCCCTTCTCTGTACCTTTTCCCAGTTTGACTATGTCTTTTTTGTGATGGGGCAACCAGAACTGCATACGCTATTCAAGGTGCGGCCACATCATAGATTTCTATAGAGAGATTATATTTTCAGTTTTATTCTCGATCCCTTTCCTAACATTCTGTTTGCTTTCTTGACCGCAGCTGCACACTGAGCAGAGGATTCAAGGTATTGTCCACAATGAGTCCCAAGACTGTTTTTTCCTGAGTGGTAACCCCTGGCAAGGCCATTCTCAGCTCAAGGCTGGGGCTTGTATTAGCTGACTGGTAGGAAGCAGAGTTCCAAAGTTAGCCCCAGCCTGGCTTTCTGGAGACAGCACCAAGAGGTCCACACAACTCTGAGACATCCTGAGAGCTCAGGGACAGGGAGTCACCCTGCCTGCCTGCCCTCTCACTACATCAGGAGGCTGGCCCCCTGTACAAAGTGTCTTCCCTGTCTAACGGGTAGCCCTGTTAGTGGCCAAGAGCCAGTCTCCCTCTCTGTCCCTAGTATTTGCCTATTTCCTTAATAAATCATCTTTCTCTTTCTTTCTTTCTTTCCTTCCTTCCATTCCAAAAGGCTTGGACCAATCAATTAACCAACACCTGGATTGCCAGGACTGTACTGAGACTGTCCCTGAATTGCAAGGACAAGTTTGCAGATGACACAAAATGGGGAGGGGTAGCTAACACCTTGGACAATAAAATTAGATTATTTTTTTTATTTTCTTTTTAAAAAATCTTGCTAGGCTGGAAAACGGAGCTGAAATTAACAAAATGAAATTCAGCTGAGACAAATGTAAAGTTCTGTATTTAGGGAAGAAAAAACAAATGTGCAAGTATAAGATGAGGGATACCTGACTTGGCAGCAGCCCACGTGAATTTAGGGATTGTGGCTGCTCACAAACTGAACATGAGTCAGCAATGTGAAGCCGCTGCAAAAAGACTAACACCATTTAAGGCTGCATTAACAGAAGCGTTGTTTCCAAGTCAGTGGAAGTAGAATTCAACTCTATTTGACACTGAGCAGACGTCACCTGGAGTGGAGTACTGTGTCCAGTTTTAGCTGCCTCATTTTAAGGAGGACATTGACCAACTGGAGTTGGTTCAGAGAACAAAGATGATAAACGGTCTGGAAAGCAAGCCTAATGAGGAAAGGCTGAAAGAGCTGGGTATGTTTAGCCGAGCAAAAAGAAGATTAAGGGCAGAGATGATAGCTGTCTTCAAGAACCTAAAGGGCTGACACAAAGAAGATGGTAAGGAATTGTTCTTTATTACTGCTGAGGGCAGGACTATAAATAATAGGAAGGTAGATTTTGGTTAAATGTCAGAAAGACATCCTAGCAGTAAGAGCTGTTTGGCAATGGAACAAGTTGCCTAGGGAGGTCATAGGCTTTCCAGCACTGGACGTTTACAACAGGAGGTTGGACAGCCATCTTACCAGGGCTGCTGTAGCTGCCAGTCATCCTGCAGCCAAGCAGGGGGGGTCGGACTGCATGACCCTCTGGGCTCATTCAAACTCTGTGATTCCAGGGCTTCCACAATGCTTTCCTCTCCATTGTTATTTGTCTTGTGATTAAGCCCAAGAGCTGAAAATAGATAATTCATCCTGATTTGAGTCCTGCTGTGTAAAAAGCCTTAGGTGCATTCTAGTTCAAGGCGGGCTCCAACGAGAACAGAGGGTCACTAAGCACAATACATAAGGCAGCACAACATCAAGAAATGCTTGGTGGTTGGTTGATGGGGGAAACATATTTGCCCAGAGCAGCAGAATCCTTATGTCTGGCTCTGTCTTCATGAGCCCCATGCCAGAGAGTCTTCTAACTTTCCTTATCTTCCTTAGTCCCATAGCCTAATCGCAGCAGACGCTAGTCAGATATGCTCTACTTTCCATAAACAAGATGCTACCACGCATGGTCACCCAGGAGCCACTCATCTGACCTCCCATCTGAAGGGGGGGGAGATGCACGCTCCCATGAGCCACGCAGCATCCACTCACAGCACACTGCTGAGAAATCTGGAGTGTTCCGTGTGGGGCAAGCCACAAAGGTGCTTGCCAACGGGCAGCCATGCATATGAACTGGGGCAGGCACGGTGGGCAGGGGATGCGGCCTTTGCAAGGCACTGGGGAGCCCTGTTCCCCAGCACTCTCATGACTAGGACATGTCAATTTCAAAGGCCAGCCTGGCACTCTTCCCCCTCCCCCATGGTCCGTGCCAGGAAGAGTGTGAGGTGACTGACGCAGTAGCCACCCAATAGAATCCCTCCCTGCTCACTCCATCTGAGTGGCTGCTCTGCAGCGGTGCCACTCGGCAGAGACACACGCACACCGCCTCGCTCATTTAAAAACACCCTTGCTCTGACTTATAGCATCTTCTAATTTCCCCTTTTCTAATAAATCTTTCACTCTCCAAATCTTGCCCCCATTTTTAGGATCATCTTCCTCGGATGTAATTAAATTTTTTCCTGGTGTGGATTCCAGAGCTGAGCACCAGCGAATCAATGTGCTCTCCCAAAACCGTGGGAGGGTATTCTAGTCTTGGTAGGAGAACTCTCACTAAGGCCTGGCAGCAAGTGTGTCGCAGCAGCCCTGCCCCAAAGAAGGCGCATCCCCTTCAGCCACAGCTGTGACTGCAGACTGGAACAGGCCCCTGTGGCTCTGTCTCCCTGCAGTCCAGCAGATAGCCCAATTGGAGAGGTGTAGTTCCTGGGGTGGGGGAGAAAGCTGCCAGTTACGTTCATTAGCAGTACGCTAATGAACGTAACTGGCAGCTTTCTCCCCGATTGTCACAAGAGGAAAGGGATTAAACGCATATAAACTAGAAAGGAAAGGAAGAAGATTGTAGAAAACCCTATTATTGGAATTCTACGAAGGAAGGAAACAATGATTTAGCTGGCAGGGCAGAAGACTTACAGTCATCGGTTGGGATGGGTTCTGAGTCTGCCACCGATATATTGTGTGACCTTGGGTGAGTCTTTTAGCCTAGCTTTCCCCTTCTGGAAAATGAGGACAATAATGTTTTTAAGTGCTTTGAGATCCTGCAGCGGGAGAAGGAGAATATTACTTTTATCTTCTGTCTGGACTACACCCTGGAATACAGATGCCTTGTCCTATCCACCAACCCTTCGCACTGACCAATAATAAAACAAAGGGTTTGTCTTTACGGAGGGTGGACAAACTTCCTGAAACTAAGCTCCACATACCAAAGTCTTCCCCTGGCTAAGAGCCACAAGGCACATGTGTCTGTGCACACACCGAGGGTGGGGTCCCGTGGTAGGCAATAGCTGCTGCCACACTGCAGGGCAAGCGTGGGGAGTCAGGCACAGGGAAGCACGGCAAGCCAGCCCCTGTTGGAGCTGCAGCCGGGTGGGCCGTGGCACTAGCTAAAGGAGCGGCCCCCGGCCCCACCCCAGCTGGACCAAAGTCCCGCCCCTGGCTATGATGCAGCCATGTGCGCCAGGCGCTAGCACCTGCTGCTCACAGTCCCATGGCGGAGCTCACCGCACACTGGAGCTATAGGGGCTCTGCCACACAGGTTGCTCCACCATGGGCAGCCTTACCCCATGTGGGAATTTTTCCAAGGACGCATTGCGTCATAGGCAGCTGTTTGCCCTGCCCGGGGGGCGGAGAGAGAGATCTGGCTGCTGTCAGCCACACAATGCACTGCATTGCATGGCACTGCATTGCATGGTAAGGCTACCCAAGACATGGTAGCCTCCTCTCCCGGTCTCATCTGGCTGCACCCACACACCGACTTCTCCTGCTTCTGGATTGGTTGGTAGAGTCAGGATTCTGTGGTCCTCCTGGCTGCTGAAATTGAGGAGCCGCAGCAATTCAGCTGCTGAGATTTGGGTGCAATGCAGTAAGAGAGGCAAGACCATTAAGGCAGTGCAGGGCCCAGGACCAGCCCTGGCTGGGAGTTGTAAGCCGCCCTGGGCTGCTTTTGCAGGAGGGGCGGGGTATGAATCTATGAAATAAATAAAATAAATATAATAAATAAATAAATAAATAAACTGTCCAAAAGCTGAGCCACAGTTTGCCCACCCCTGGTCTATACTGGGAACACAATCCGCCACACATTGAAGTAAATAGGAAGACTCCCATTGACTTTAACGGTGGTGTCTTTAGTGGGTGCATTAAACTATATTTCAGTTAACGTGGGCTGGTTTACCTGAGACTCTATATGGATCATTTTTCATAGCACCAAAAAAATATATATTCTAATTTAAACTTATTTTGCTCCTAATCAAATTAAGTTTCATTTGGCAAAGCCATTCTTAATCCATGAACAGAGAATCCACATAGTGGCTTCCTATGGGTTGAGTAACTCATTCTAGTTAAACTGCAGGTTAATTAACCCACTAAAAACTCCATGTAGACAAGGCATATGAGAAATCATTGATAGTTTGAGTCCTCTTAATTTTGGTGTGAAGTTATGCTTCTGGTTTAGGGTTTTTCAAATTTGCATCAAATGTCCAAGAAATGAGCATTCTAGTCTGTTCCTTAGCACATTTCAGTAAGCTGTATGCACCTAATTTTATAAAAAATAACAGAATTGTAATACACAGAACACATTCTGGTTTTCCATATTTGCCTTACCTATTAGCATTATGAGGACACTATCCTACCTATTGGCAAAGAGTTTTTCTGTTGCTTACCCAAAGTTTGTTGTTGTTTTTTAATAATATTTATATCTTTTTAAAAAAAAATAACAACAACCTTATTGCCCTAATACTGAATGAATTGTACAATTCTCTTTCAACTAGAATCCTTTCTGGCAAGTCTTGTTGTGGACAAGGTCGTCATTATACTTTAACATTAGGACACAATTTTCAAAAGAGTTCATCTCCCACTTAGGTTGCCAAAATAAGGGTCATGTTTGCAAATTAGCTGATCACCACCAGCGCCTGTTGTGTGCAGATTTTCAGAAGAGCAGAGCATACTGGGAAAATAGGAGTCAAGCTCTTTTGAGAATTTGGCCAGAGATAACTGATCCTGCAAGCCTTCCAAACCCTGACCTGCAGTTCTTTGACCTGCGGTATCGCCTCACACACACACACACACACACACCCTAGGTCCTGGATTGGCCTCTGCAGCCAGCTGGGGATGCCCCCCTCAAAATCCCCTGAGTTTCTCGGATGATGACGACAATGAGGAGGGTGTTTTTGGTGGCCACATCCAGGCGGCAGAACTGTCAGGATCCGCCCCCAGGCCGCGCCGCCGCCGGCCCCGCCGCCCAGCTCCGCATCAGAAACACCTACCAGGAGACCCGGGGCTGGGACAACAGAAACCACGCTCCCTGACAGCCCCGGAAGCGACAGCTGCCCCGCAACCAGCTTCCCTGCTCCCGGATGTCCCGCAGAGCGCAGGGGCGGGGCCTCCAGCACGTCGTCGCTCAGCGCGGCTCCAGGCACGTCAGGGGGGCGTGGCCTGTGCTTTAAACACCGGCGCTGCTTGGAACACAGCGCCGGTGATCTGTTAGACTGGCCCCTCTGTGACTGAGAAGGAGAACGTTCAAGCTAGTGCTTGTGCGACCCTGCTTGCATCCCTTTCCCTTTTCCCTGGACGCTTGTGCAACGTGCTTCGGAGGGTGAGTGTTGGAGAGCGAGANAGAAGGCAGCTAATAAATCAATAGAATGAAATAAATAAATAAAATAATTAACAGCAATCCCACATGTGAAGGATTTGCTAAAGGAGGCCCTTATTTGTAGTTAGAGCGCTACGCTCAGAGTTGCAGTCCAGAAGAAGAAATTGAATTATTTTCAAGTAGATTCGTGTGTCATCTATTATGCAAGGAAATCACCCACAAAGGGTGCAATCCTGACTCCATTGGAGTTAGTGGCTAAATTCCTATGAACTTCAGTGGTGTCAGAATTGCATCCACAGTGCTGCTAATACAGCAAGTCTGTCAATTTGGAGATTTCAAGCAAATGAAGGAAAAGGTTCTACACAGCAATCACTGGAGGCAAGACAGTATTCTTTACCATTTTGCATCTGTGTGCACCATAAAAATAGATTTTATGTGCTTGATGCAAATAGAGAAAAAAGGTATTTATATTTTTGTGTGGTCAAAGCCAAATTTAAAAGTATTACCCTTTAACTCTTATTGTCCTCCACTAAATGCATTTATCCATTGTACCTGTTCCTGTTGCTAATGATTCTATTATATATTTCATGTTGTTTACACTATTTAGTGGCTGAGTTCAGTATATAAGGAACAAAAGGAAGAGGAAGGAAACTGCGGGTCAGCAGCACAACAGGGTACATGAGCTATTAACAGAAAATTCAAAGGAGGCTGAATTGTTCAATGCAAACTTTGCTTCAGTCTTTTTTTTTTTTTTTTTTTAAAAGGCAGAAAAGGTAAATTTTGACCAGATGTTTAGCAAAATCTAATCTATCTATAAAGAGGAGAGATAGGAAAAGATCTGGTCAAAGAATAGTTAGGGCACAATTTTCCACCCATTGAAGTCAATGGCAAAATTCCCATTGACATTAATGGAGGAGGACTGTCCTGCCTGTTAACTTGAATGGATTTGTCAGCAGCTTCTGAAGGAAGTAGCTGAAGGAAGCCCAAAGCTATTCACAGTTATTCTGTAAAACCTTTGGAAGACATAAGAGCATAGACCATAAGAAGTGCCATGCTGGGTCAGACCAGCGGTCCATCTAGCCCAGCATCCTGTCTCTGACAGTGGCCAGCTCCGGTAGCTCAAGAGAAGTACACGTACAAGTCATGGAGGTGTGACCCATCTCCTGCTGATCATTCCCATCTACCAGTTTAAGCCCAAACTAAGAGGCATTTATTTAAGAATTGATTCGGTTTCTATTTGAAGCTAGTTATGCTGCTGGCTTTCACAGTCTCCTCTGGCAAGAAGTTTCACAACTATTTCCACTGAGTGAAAAAGTACTCCCTCTGCTGCCATTTAACTTCAGTGTCCCCCTTTATTCTCTTATTATTGTGGGGAAGGGCAACAGTTCCCTATTTACTTTCTCCACACCACTCATGATTTTGTAAACTTCTATCATATCCCCCCTGAATAGTCTCTTCTCCAAGCTATACCACCCTAACCTGTTGAGCCTCTCCTCACATGGAAGTTGATCCATCCCTTCTATCATCCTTGTTGCCCTTCTCTGAACCTTTTCCAGTTCTATTATATCGTTCCTGAGATGGGGCGGCCAGAACTGCACACCATGTTCACGGTAGGGTCACACCAAAGATTTATAAAGTAGCATTATGACATTTCCCCTGTTTATTTTCTATCCCTTTTGCAATAATGACCCTTTTTGCACAGACGCACCCACCCCTTGCCCACGTGTGCAGGTGTGGGGGCGTCCATGGGATCGCCGCAGCGGGTGGGTATTTTATTTATTTATTTTCTAGATTTCTACCCCGCCCCTCCTGAGAACAGCTCGGGGCGGCTTCCAACAATAAAAATATATATAAAATACATATAAAACAATTTAAAACACAATATAAGGTATTAAAACAGGGCCCGGGAAAACATTAAAACAATAAATAGGGTAGGGGAGATAAAAACCCACTAACCCCCCCTCCCCCC
>QEPC01004474.1:1127470-1142023 GCA_003113815.1 Sphenodon punctatus
GCTGCGGCGCGGGGTACAAAAACGATCTATGGTCGAGTCAGCCTCCTTTTTTTTTTTTTTGTCTCCGCTCATTCCTTGCACTTTGTGCTGGGTCCTTGAGCTTTTTGGGAGAGTTTTTCTGTTTTTTTAGCTGCATCTTTGCATCGGGCCGCCGGGAGCTCAGCCGAATGCGACCTGCTGCCCACGCATGCCCACGTGACCCCCGCGTGTGTGTGTTCTGAAAGCGTGCCTACTCTCACCAACAAGAGTTAGTCCAATAAATAGAACAGCTGAATGGTGTTGTTTCCATCTCTTGCATTTGGGACCAACGTGGCAACCACACTCTCTAGACCACAGAAGAGTTGAAAGATGTAGATACATGAGGAAAGCAGATTATCAATAAAAGTTCTGTTTCCCTGGTTGATCACAATGTACGCTACAAAACATATTGATGGTAGCCAAGCACATTGGCCTGACGCTGAACAAATACTTCAGGAGTACAAGCAAATTTTGCCTAGGAGACCCTTTTAATCTTGTTTTTGTATTGTTTGCAGTAGAATTAAACCAACACACAGCAGACTTCGAAATCTTCCCTTAACAGTGAGCCTGATAGCATGAAGGATCAAAAGGCAGAAAGACATTTTTCTATTTTAGGATCTGTCGGATTTGAAATAAACGAGGCTACAAAGTCCAAGTCCATGCCGTGCAGTGTCATCAGGCTGGTGGGGTTAAGGCACACCAGTTTCGATGTCCTATGATGCACCGGAAAGTGATGCGACCAGCACCACATCCGACTGTCCTTGGCTTCCTCAACCCAATGGATCAGGCACCCATTCACAGCTGGGAACAGCGCACCCGAATTTCACCTGGAAATTGATGCAATCCTAGAAGATGCTGCCCCAGTGTTTAGACGTTGATTAGATTACAAATTCAGACCTCACACTTCTTTTTAGACTCACTACACTTTAACACACCAAACTAAACCTGACGTGATAAGAGACGGAGAAGACAGGAAGGAGAGCTTGCGGCATAATCCAGCATTGACCTGGGGGAGAAGTGCAGCTTCTGATTTACGTAATTCTGGCAACCGTTCAGGTGAACTGCATGGAGCAACTACAATTTGCAACCCTAATTTACATAGTTATGTGGCAACATCAAGCTGAGACCCATGTTCACTGAATTTTTCCCCATTGCTGCCAATGAGAAACACACAGTGAGTGCAGGGCCCTGACATTAAGTACCACAGATCCAAGAGCATAGCTAATAGGTGCAGCAGGTGTAGCTGGACAAGACAGAGCCCACACACTTGGCAGGCCCACAAGCATGTAGAACGCATAGGCACACTGGAGCAGACTGCCCTTAGCGGGGGTGGGGGGTGGGTGGGGCATTCCATCTTCTGCATCAGGACCCATTCCCACCTAGTTACGCCTCTGCACAGATCAGCACTGAAGTGATGAAATGGCTGGCTAGACAATATACATGACAGGCTGTTACTTTGTGGCAGAATAATGTAGATTTGAGAGCAAGTTTAGGAAGTAAGTTCTCTGTGCAGGGCTGATCTTGGTGTCCCACATGCTCACATTTACTGCATGTTCCATGCTTATGCACACCAGCCAGCGCACAGTGAAGGGCAGTATCAGCGCTGGATTAGAGGATTCCACTCAAGCTACTGTGGCAGACCCTGTGACTAGGCCTTAGATGGAGGAATAAGTCTCTGCAAGGAGTAAACATACACACTTGAGAGGGAGAGAGTCAGGCTGTACAAGGGCAGGCCTCTGCCCCTTTAAGGGAGCTAGTTGCCTCCTTTGGCCACACCCCTTCTGGGGCTATAAGAACAGCAAGTTCTGATATTAAGTCAATCTGCAGTGAGCCAGGGGCAGGGAAAGAGTGCTGCTTCAACAGACTAGGAGCTGGCCAGAGTACTGAACCCAGAGGACGCAGTGAGACATAACTAGAGAGCTTGCTGATCCCAAGGGGACAATGGGATGTGAAACTTATGAGTGGAAACTGTGAATAAAGCGATATTGAACGTACTGCTCCTGTGTGATGTGAGTGATTTAGGTGGAGTCTGCAAAAATTGATGGGGAATAGCCACACCCTGCTTTGGCCACCTACATACTTAGTACAAGGAAGTCCTCCCTCACCTTTAAAAAGGCACCTGATGATGTTTTTTCATTCTCTGGGCGCTTTTAGGGAATCCACTGCTGGATATTATTTTGTCTCCTTTTACCCTTTCCCTTTAAAGTTGTTTTTAAATGGATGGTCTTTTATTGAATGTTTTTGTCAACCACCATTTGTCAGGGGAGGTACTATATAAATAAAAGGATTTATTACTGTATTAATGTGCAGTCCTCTTACCCTCTCTGCCCATCTCTTCTACCATAACCCTCGCACACAGAAATTCTCTTCAGCCCCACCCTAACCACCGAGTTGCAGGGAGGAGTTGGTCAGACAGCCTCAGAGTTGGGGCAGGCGAGGCATGAGAAGTAAGGGTGGGAAGTGGACAGTGCTGATACTGCCACGTGACATGCTACCCTCTCTCCGATCTGAGCTGCCCCACAGGACCTACACAGTGCAAGCTCTAACATCCCACAGCAGCAATGCCCATGCTAAGCAGAAGCTCCACAACACATGCTAACCAACCCTGAATGTGGCAGGCTCCCTAAGCTCCTCATGCTGCAACATAGTCATCTGGCCCCGGAGGAAAAGCTCTGCATACCGGATTAAGCCCAACAGAACTCAAGGGGTCCCACTGAGTGCAGTTCGGGAGTCCTCTGTACCAGAGTCCCTTGGACTTAAACCAGGTTGGGCTCTGCTCCCATGGAGTGGTGGGATGTCACAGTATTCCATGAGGGCACAGTCACATCACGTAAAGGGTGTGGGGGTTGTGAGAGAAACAGCTGATGTCCCAATGCGCCATTGAGGGGGGAGCAGGTCAGACAAGGGTACGGTTAAGGCATTTCCTTGTCCCCACAGGCACTGTGACATCATGGTGCTCCATGAGAGTGGGGTCATCCCCCCTCACATCAGGCACCAGAAAGCTCAGCTGCTGCAAGACCAGCCTCTTCTCATTCACAACACAGTCAGGTTTGTACTGGGTTCAGCCTTGTTTTCTGAGCCCATGAAGAGCTCTACCTTGGGGGTGTTGCTTTACATCAGTAACATCTTCAAGGTATGGGGTGCTGTGATCTGCGACTACAACAACAGGGGTGGGTGGGTGGGTAGGGAGTGGAGTAGGAGAGGGAAATTCACACTCAAGAACAAACCTGTTTGGTATATTTCCAGTCCGGTTTGCATCCCAAAGTGGAAAGACAGGGAAAGCAAAATGCCTTTATGTTGCATGTATGTATTCATACATCTACCTCCACATCTTGCTTTAGTGGGGGGGGGGGGGGGGGGGGGAGGAGACAAAACCCTCTCATTCTCCCTTAAGTTTTCATTGTCACGGTTTAGGAAGAAATTGAAAGGTTGGTTTTTATTTGCTTAAAAAGAGACAATGCAGTTTCCGGTTGATTCATACATTCTGAAAAGTCTCAGTCAAAATGAGGATTGACAATGAAGGTGCCTACTTAAATCCTATATGGAATCATGTTCTCATACATAAGTATGATTCTATCCTTCTGATGTCATTCCCCATGAAATATAAACAAGAAGAAATAGGGCTAAATAGCAGAAGATACTGAAATAATCTGAACAAAGAACTACTTGAAAAAATTGCCCTTGGAAGTCTATGCTTGGGCATAAAAACAGGGCGACTGACAACACCTCTCTAAATTGGTTGGCAGGAACAACGGGGTGGGTTTTGAGTATACAGGAATTTTAAGTGCTATATTGGTACAGACCAATGGTCCATTCAGTCCAGCATCCTGTTTCTGACCAGTGGACACCTTTGGTTGCTTCAGAGAAATACTCAACAGGACATAAGGGAATGATCTCATTTCCATCAAGTGTGGGTCACAAACTTTTTGGATCAACCCCAACCATTATTCATGGACTATCATGCCCCTTCCACAGATGGTTGCAGCTTGGAACATGCTCATTGCTGATTTGGCCAAAGAAGCAAAACAGCTTCAGTCCCTGACACATCAGTCATCTTTGAGGGGGAAGAGGGGGACAGGGAGAGAATAACGTGCATATGCTCTCCATGAGGACTCTAGGAGCGACCACAGAGAACAGGAGGGTGGCATTCTCCTTCGCCCTGGCAGGAGCACACCCAGGGACCATAAGTGAAGTCAGGATCTGGGCCTCCTAGAAGCACCTTCGGGAAACTATAGTGAAATGTTTGGTTTCTCTAACAGAAAAAGCAGAGCCAAGAATGGAGGACAGACACCAGCCTGAGGAAGCAGGGCCCCACCTACAAGGTTAACATTCCCTCAGGTTGGCTAAGCGCCGAGGCGGTGACTGAGATCGTCACAAGGAATCTCCCAAGTCCAGACACCAAGGGAGGAGGCAGGCAGGCAGCCCTAAAAGAACTCCAAGAGCTTAGACTCCAGAGCAGAGCCCAAAGGAGGTTTAACAGACAGAGGGGAAACCCAGCATCAGAGCACACCAAGAATACTAGTTGTTCAATGAGGAATAGCAGGGGAAAGGGAAGTAGGCCATTACACTAGATGAATGCAACCAGGAGGGAAGGGGCCTAACAAGACTACAGAGGAACGGGTGTCCAGTAAGAAAAGGACACACAGTAATGGGAGAGGGAGAGAGTATACAAGAGAAACAAGGAGTCACTGCAGAGAGGGGTTGAGTCAAGAGATAGGGAACTACTACTACTCATCATTTTTATAGCACTCCTAGGCATACACAGCACATTACAATTACAGATTTTGGAAATAGGTCCCTGCCCAATGGGCTTACAATCCAAGATGGACCAAGGGTGCGGGGGGGAGGAGGACGACATAGGAAGAGATGCACATTCCCATTTTGAATTTTTCTCACAGATGGGGAACCGAGGCAGAGAGGTTGTGACTTGCCCACAGTCACCCAGTGAGTTCATGGCTAGGACAGGATTCAAACCCTGGCTTCCCAGGTCCAAGTCCAGCACCGTGTCCACTACACCACACCGGCTCTCAGGAGGAAGGGAACCAGGCCCCACAAGGCAGTACCCAAGAACTATACAATACAAACTATGAAAGGGAGGAATCAAACTTAACAAGCAATAGCTAGAACCACCCAAGACTTTAGAACATAATTTTATTTATTTATTTATTTATTTATTCACATTTATACCTCGCCCCTCCTGAAACAGCTCGGGGCAGGGCTAGGATAGGGCTAAACAGGCAGATGAGAGGGCTAACACTAGAGCAGAGCTAAGAAGAGGCCTAGACACTATCAGGGTACTAAGGGCGAGGGGGGCAGGGAGACGGGTACTAAGTTAGTGGGCGTAAGGGAACTCCCAAGAAAGGGGAAAACCAAATCTAAGCGGACAGGGAACAGGTCTGTAAAGGGCAACGTAAAACAGTCACAGACAAAAGCTAGAGGGTGGTATAAAGAGACGGGAGGCACCAGCTAAGCAACAAGAGGAGGAAGACACAGAAGACACCTGAAAGCAGACCACACAGCGAAACAGCACCAGACACTCCATGAGCTTCCTGTGGTTTCCAGTCTTCGTTATAAGCAGGCTAGGACCCATTAGAAAGCTGGTGGGTGTGGCTCCAAGCAGCGTGAAGGTGGAAGGAGGAGGAACTGCCTTGCTGCTCCAAACAGGGCACCAGGAGGAGGAAACTGCCACTGCTCAGTCCCTGAGGCCAGGGGTTCACATCCCCCATGAACTGTTATTACTCACTAATACATGATATAAATGCTACTGGCTCATCATACAGCCAACATTATTTTGATACCTAAATAAAAAGGGTGATGTCACAGCCCTATGAAATCAAGATTATCTAAGGGTGAAAACAGACACGACACTAACCACCCTTTAAGCACCCTTGGTGGTTATTTATGCATGTTGCAGGGCTGCATAGGGCACCAATACAGTCCTACAACATGCATAAATAATCACCAAGGGTGGTTAGCATCATGTCTGTTTTCACCCAGAGTCCTAACTAGCCTATGGTCAACGTCATTATCCACTAGTGCATTTACATGATGGGCACCAATCAACCATGCCCCCAGGGCAGCTGATCACCAGCTGTGTCTGTTGCGCCGCAGCTGCTTACCCCAGGGTGAAAACAGACATGACGCTAACCACCCTTTAACCACCCTTTGGTGGTCATTTATGCATGTTGCAGGGCTGCATAGGGCATCAATACAGCCCTGCAGCTGTCTCTTATACACATCTAGATGTGTATAAGAGACAGCTTTAAAGGTATCGCAAGGAACAAAGTGAATAATGCTGAAGAGCTGAGTTTGAGGGTGAGAAATTTGAATTAGGGAATCTTAACTGGAGCTAATATTAGACTGCATGGTTTATATTTCTTTTCAGTAGCAACCAGTCTTATCCATCTAGATGTGTATAAGAGACAGGAGCAGCACCATATGCAAATAAGATTTTGTCACCAATGATAGAGGAAGGAAACTATGGGAGGTTATCAACACGGGAACCTGTGATTAGCAAACTGAAAAATAGATAAACATTGGAACGGAGAAGAAATCAACTGTTCTTGAATTCTAAATATTCAAGAACAGAAATTGATTTTGCCTTTCATCTACAAGAACAAATGGCTGAACTCTAAAGGTATCGCAAGGAACAAAGTGAATAATGCTGAAGAGCTGAGTTTGAGGGTGAGAAATTTGAATTAGGGAATCTTAACTGGAGCTAATATTAGACTGCATGGTTTATATTTCTTTTCAGTAGCAACCAGTCTTATCACTGTACTGTTTTAAACATAAAGCTTTAACTTTGTCTTTATATACAGCTTTCTACTGTGTTAAAGCTAGTGCGCGCTCATTTTTCTGAAACTGGTCCCAGAACAGTAAGTTGGATTTCTGTTTAGAAACTGAAGAGTTTCCCTTAAAAGACAAGAAAGGGGAAAAAAATCACAAGGGAAAACCCCAATGCAGATGGCTTTTGGATGGTATTTTGTAAATCTGCCTAGATATAGGTCTTTCTAGGGAGACATGCTCCTTCTAGGAGGAGACTAAAGCAGTGCAGCAAGGATTCCAGGCGGGGAAACTGAGTCCTAGATGTATATATAATCACACGGAGCACAGTAAAGCCCTCTTTGTATGACAAGAGATTTCCTCTCTAAAGAGCTATTGGTTTGGCACAATATTACCAAAACTAGGAGACAAAAGGAAAAAAATAGAACAAACAGGGCTGCTATCCCAGGAGAACTTTTGTTAATTTTTTTTTTATTAAAGCAATGCTAATAGAAAAGCCCACACCCCACACCCCCACCCCAAAAAGGCAGCTTTCAGTGTTTACTTCCATATGGCAATTACATCCTTGAGCGAGATCACAGTCTTACACCATTCGGAGTTGTTAGACATGATATCCAGGGAAACAAATTGGGCAGTTATACAAGAAATTAACAATTAAAACCCAAATGTGTGTTAGCTTCTATACACACTAGGCAACAAAGCTGTATTGCCAGGGAGGCAGGGTGCATAATCTTATAAGGTTGTCTCATAGCTTAGATTCACCATAAGGGCCTCCATTCCTTCTACTTGGCATGGCTTGTTTAGTTTAGACAGGAGGTGACTAGGAGAGGGTGTGTGTGTGTGTGTGTGTGTGTGTGTACACACACACACACACACACACACACACGTGTATGGTCCAGATCAGGTTATATGTGTATAGTCCCTGGCTATTGTGGGATCTGCAGGTTGTGGGAGGAGGCCGGGGAGAACCATTGTCTGTGCTAGCTACCGTTATTCTCATAGGATCCTGGAGTGGTTTAGGGACAGTTTGCATTCAGTGTTTGGTCATCCAGGGTCCTGGTGGTGCAGTGCACACGCACACGCACACGCACACGCACACGCACAAAAAGAATGGCATTAAGAAGGCAGCCTGGAAGCTCCTTTTCCCCGTTTCATCACCACACAAGAGTAAAGGGGAGTTTAAAGGTAATACATTTAAATCATATATGCGCGTATAGCATTGAATTAGTTTGTGGGAACTCATTGCCACAGGATGTGTTTAATGGCTAGGAATGGGCGAACAGAACGCGGTTCGGATGTTCGGTCCGAAACCTGAGTTTGGGTTTGATGGTTCGGTTCAGCCAAGTTCAGTTTGGCCGAACATTCCAAAATAGTGAAACCGAAATCTAAACCTAATTTCTGGCCCTGGAAAGACTTTTTTCCTGCCCCCGAACTCATCCGAACATGACCGAACTGTTCGGTTGTTCAAGAGTTCCGTTCGGACGTTCGGTTCAGACGTCCGAACAGACCGAGTTCAGTCCAAACTCCGAACATCCGAACCATGTTCTCCCATCCCTATTAATGCCACAAATTTTGTACAATTCAAGGAGGGACTGGATATCTACATGTATAGCAGGAATGTACAGACATAGGATAAAAACAAAACGTGACAGTAACCCATTCTGGCCCATAGGCCACTGTCATGTTTGTTCTCAGGCCACCAGATGTTCACCTGGACTGACTCCAGGCATGTCGGTGGCTAGCCTGAGCTCACCTAAGCAAATTAGCACGTCTGTTCCCGCTGGGTCAGATCGGGTCTGCCACGCTCCACGCCATCACTGTAAGCTGTCATAGTGCTTTAACATCTGTACTGTCACATGGTGACATTCTATGCATTTGCAATTTGCCTCGAATCTACAATATTTTTTTTTTAAAAAAAATACAATTCCTTCTTACTCTTTCCTCCTGCTAGATTTCCTTTTCTTTTGTCTCATTAATTCTTAACTTGTCCTTATATTTTGTAATTTAGCCTGTTTTCATACTTCAGCCTTCTGATTAAAGCCCCACCGTTCTACACATATTGCACAGGTACTTAATGTTTAACAGACTAGTCCCACTGATGGTGCAGCCAACCATCTGCATGAGGATGTCCAAGATCAAGGGACTAGTGATCTTACAACACATTGGAACTACTGAGCCCCCAATACTGCAGAGAAAGCTACACAGTATTGTCCCTGTTTTATAAAGAGGAAATTGGGGTAAGCAGAGGTAATGGGACCTTTTACTCTTACAAAAAAATTCAACATAGTTGGAAGCTTGCAAGTAGAGCTGGGCCAATAATTTGTCGTGATGGATTTATTTGATGACATGAATTGCCCATGAACAGACAGTTTATGAATTTCTCATACTTATTCATAATTCTAAAGTCATTGAGTAATTGCCACAAATAATGTATGGCTTTTCTGGCACATTCACTAACCGTTATTTGTGAACATTGATCTCAAGAGTCAGACCAGCTGATCAGTTTTTTTCCCTAGAAAGTAACACTTGCTTCTGGTGCAGATATATGGATTAACTAATTCAAACACTCACCTTTTCTGAACATTCTCATGAATTGTTCTGTAAGTAGTTTTTGCCCTGTCTTCCGTAGTAATCTCTTCCTGTCTGCTTGTACACTGCTAATGCAACAGAGCCCCAATCCTGACCAAATTCTGGGAGTGCTCTCAGTGCTGCTTTAATGTAGAGGATAACAGTTACACAAGGTTTGTAAATTAAAAGTTGTCAAGGCTCTGTGCTGCCCCCAAATGGCCAGGCCTAGCAATTTCATGGAGATACTAGAACGTTTTCAAACAAACTATCCCGGGATAATTAGAATAATCTCCGGTGATTATTATCCCGGGATGACAAAGTGGTACCTGTTTAGACGGACATTTCTATCCCTGGATAATTTAATTCCGGGATTGTCCATGTGAACAGTACATTGTGTTTAGAGTCCCTGGGATGAATTAAAAATCCCATGGTGCTTTTCTGCCAAGTTCATGTTTTCTGGGACTCAGACGTCACGTCCTCTGCGCAGCTGAGCACAGACTCCGTGGCGCTAATCACCAGGATAGCCGACTATCCTGGGATGTCATTCGGATAGGCATTATCCTGGGATGGTTTAACGACCGGTTGTTATAAACCCCAGCGATTGGGGTTTTATAACAAAACCCTAATATTTTTGTTATCCCAGGATAATAATCACTGCTGACAGTATTTAGACGGACAAATTATCCTGGTGATAATGCTCTTATCTCGGGATAAGCGTCCGTCTGAAAACACCCTAAGAGATGGAGACAAAATAGTTCAGATGAAATCTTTTCTTGGACCAAATTCCACTGGCGAGAGGATGCAAGCTTTCAGGCCACATAGGGGCCTTCCTCAGGCAATTAAAAAAACCAGAGCTAAATACGGAACAACGTATGAGGATACGTAGATAAGCTATCACGTAGGAGGGAGCTGTTTGCTAAAGAATAATAATAAATAATGAATGTTAACTAATGATATTAGGGGGAAGAATTTCCTTTCCCCACCTCTGCTGGCAACAGAATGAATCACTAAATAAACGGTGCAATTGTGAAGCCATGGAGGTGCCAGGACTAGCCCTTTGGGAGTAACTCCCACTCACTCCAAATGGAATGTGTCTCAGCACAAAGGGGTCACTTGGAATTGGCCTCTGACAAAGGGCTTTAGGACTGCAACCAACACTAGAAATAAGTTCCCAATGTACCCCATCGACTACGAGCAAAACTGCCACATAGCATTGCTCCCAAATCGGTCCAGCTCCATCTTTTAAAAATAAGAAGTCCAATTTTGTTCGTCCCTGGCTACTCTCATTGGGGGACTATCCTACAGCTTTACTCCTCTGAATGTTAGAAACATTTTCCCAATCTCCAGCTTGAATTTATTTGTGGCCGGTTTATACACACATTTGTTGTACTCTAGATTTTCTTTTAACTTTGCTCTCCTGCCCCCCCTCCCAGGTGATGTATTTATTTGTAAAGCATAATTATGTCTTTACACAGCCTTCCTTTTGCTGGGCTAGCCAGGGCGCACTCTGTTAGCCTCTCCTCATAAGATAGGCCCTTTTTACACGAGACGGTACCACTGGATCTGCATGGGCATGAGTGGTACCGTCTTGTGTCAATCCTGTGGCCCGTGCGCTCACGCGAAACACGCATTCCCACTCACCCCACACATGTGGAGCAACTGGGGGAAACGGAGGTTTCTCTGTGCATGGGGATGCTTGGGGAGGGTTGGTGTGCACTGGCACCCATGCGCTGCCCACACTGCGGCGTGCACACCCACCCCCCACGCAGCTGCGGCCTGTGTAAAGAAGGCCACAGACTCTCCTTTCCTCTGATCGCTCTCATAGTCCTTCTTTGTACCTGTTTGAGGTTAAATTCATCTCACATAACCTAGGTGAGCATGCTTCTATCAGCATTGCCACATGATGGGAACACAGCTGGAGTCTTTAAAAGAAGCTTTTACAATGCAGTTGAACACTATGTGGCTGGGGAGACCACCACTGAACATAACACTAAAGACATAAGTATAAAAATGCAGGGAAATGGAGGCAGATTACAGGGGGAACATCACTTCTGAGTTTGGGGTCCCTTAAAAGTGGCTCCCATGTACCCCAAGCTTATTTTCTCACATTTCTATGCCACCCCCTCCTGCTCACGCATCTCGGGGCAGCTCAAAACATCAAACACAATCCATTAACAAAACAATGAAAACCATAAGAACCCTGGTACAGCAAACAGACCGTCCCAGCCCTCCCCCTCCCCACCCATCTCCCTCCCCAAAGGTCTGGCAGAACAGCCAGGTCTTACGCGGTCTATGGAAAGGTGGGGGGCGGGGTTCTGAGGACAGGTGGACCTCCAGCAGGAGGGAGTTCCACAGCCACGGTGTGGCCACTGAGAATGCCCTCCTCATGGTCAAAACCCGGGGGACCTCAAGGAGGGCGCCCCCAGCCGGTCACCAAGGCCAATCCAGGACCCGGAGGATGAGGCAATCCTGCAGGCAGGTGGGGCCCAGGACATTTAGGGCTTTTAAAGGTCAAAGCTAACACCTTGAATTGGGCCCAGAAGACTAAAATCGGCAGCCAGTGCAGAGAACGGAGCACCGGAGTAATGTGCTCGCGATGGCTCATGCCCCTAAGGAGACCAGCCGCCGCATTCTGCACCAGCTGCTGTCTCCGGACCGTCACCAAGGGTAGCCCCATGTAGAGCGCGTTACAGAATCCAGTCTCTCGGTAATAAAAGCATGGATGATACCGGCAAGGTCAGTGTCAGAGACATACGGCTTACGCCATCGCACCAGACGTAACTGGAGAAATGCGCCCTTCGCCACCTGGATATCCAGGTGGAGCTGCGGGTCTTGGAACTTCAGGGTAGATGTGTCCCATCCATCTGGTCTCCTCTTAGCCCTTTGTTTTTACACAATGTGTCATGGGATGAAGCTGTCAGTGTCTACCCTTCACCTTGGACTAGGGTCAGGGCCATCTTAGGAATTTTGGAGGCCCTAGGCCCATTATTGATTGGGGGCCCTTTACCATGGGAAATAGATTTACCTTTGGGAGGGTGTGTGTGTCAGTTTTGGGTCCAAACTTTTATTGCAAGTCAAAATATTGGTGTTTTACATACACATACATATTATGCAGCATATGATTTGTCCTACATATTATATAGCTTGTTCATTTGACTAATTTAGAAAGATCCCTTCCTAGATTTTCAGGCAGCAAAGTTGCATGCTGAATATTGGAATTTTGGCACATTTGTGCACTCACTCACTCGAACATAGTCAGTGCCATACCAGGTTAGACCAGCGGTTCTTCTATCCCAGCATCCTGTCTCTGACAGTGGTCAGCTTCAGTAGCTCAAGAGAAGCACACGTACAGGCCATGGAGATGAGACCCAGCGCCTGCTAACCACTCCCAACAACCAGTAGCCTGGGGTTTAAGCCCCAACTAGTAGGTGTTTAGGGCTCTATCTTCCTAGGAATTTATCTAATTTCTGTTTGAATCTAGTTATTCAGCGGGCTTTCACAGCCTCCATTGGCAAGGAGATCCACAACTGTATGGTCTTCTGAGTAAAAAAGAAGAAGAAGAAGAAGAAGAAAAAAGAGTACTTCCTTGTGTTTCAAATCTGCTGCCATTTAACTTCAAAGAAGGTATTTTGAGACATCACACCCGGCCAGTGGTCACAGGCCAGGGTGTGATGTCATCTCCCACCCCGCCAGCTGTTCACCACAGACAGGAGAAGTTACCCCAGACCACGGCAGGACTAACACAGGATGTGTGCTGGGCCCCCAGCCAGCACACATCCCGTGTTAAGTCCTGCCATGGTCTGAGGTAGATGTCCCCAAACTGTGGTAGAGCAGGCCATCATGTCTGATGACCCGCTGTACTTAAACCCCAGCCCGTGGTGTCCCATCTGCTCCGGCCCCACCAGATGTTTACCAAGGGCCGGGGCAGACATTACCCCGGACTGTCACAGGACTAACATGGGATGTGCACTGGGCTCCTTGCCAGCGTACATTCCGTGTTAAGTCCTTCCACGGTCTGAAGTAGGCAACCCTGGACCATGGTAGAGCGGGCCATCACGTCTGATGGCCTGCTCTACCTAACCCCGGCCCGTGGCTGGAGCAGTTTTGGGCAGGTGTGTCGACCTCATAGGCTTCCACACCTGCCCATCAGGGAGGAGGTGGGGCCATATTAAGGAAGCACAAGGGGCGGGGCCATGAAGACCCACATCTGCACATCCCCTTCCCTCTCCCCACCCCCTCCCAAGTTGCCTGAACGTTTGTTCAGCAGTAGGGCTTACCCCACCCTGGGCTCTCACCCCAGGGTGAGTTTAAGCATCGCAAGCTTTTTGCCCGTCACAAATAAAAATACCCCAAGGCTGAAAACCTGATTGACCAGAAAGCATCAATAACAGGAGTCCTAGGGCAGTTTTAGATGAGCCGCAAATGGCGGCTGAGCCCTTTATCAGCCGCCATTGTTGCCGCACGTCTAAATCCCCGGCGCGCACGAACGCCGGATCTCTGCCAAGTGAAGCCGGCCCGGCCATCCTGCCCCCTTCAAGGTGGATCCCAGCTGTGCCGGCTTTATGCCGCACTTCTGGGTTCTTTGCCCGAGTGCGCATGCGCAGAAGGGCGCGCATGCGCACAAACACTCCACGCCATGTCTGATGCTCTTCTGAACATCAGACACTGCGTAGAGAGGAAGGCGTGTGCCTGATGCCGGCACTGAATGATCCCGCTTGTGAGCGGGATTGTCTCAAAGTGCCCCTAATCCCTTCCAGGTCACAAGGTCTGCTAACCATCATCTTGGTCTTGCCTGGATTCAGCTTTAATCAGCTCATCCACATCCAGTCTCTGACAGCAGCCAGTCATCAGGTAAGCATTGATACTTGAAAACCTGGACCAGATGAGTAAGAGAGGTAGAGCTGTGTGTCATCAATGTACTAATGGTGCTTGACCCCAAACCTCTGAATGACCTTACCGAGCAGCCTCAGATACACATTGAACAAGAGGAGAGACAGAATAGAACCCTGTGGGACCCCACAAGGGACGTCCCAAGAGGATGACGAGCAATCGCCCATCACCAATCTCTGGGACCTCCCAGATAGGAAGGAGTGGAACCACTCAAGAGCAGTCCCGTGCATCCCCTCCAAATCCTGCAGTCATGTAAAAAACACCTCATGATCAACTGTATCAAAGGCCGCCACT
>QEPC01004474.1:1143475-1161807 GCA_003113815.1 Sphenodon punctatus
AGACTGGACTGGACAGTTCCGAAGCGTCCACTCCCTGGGCGATGGCTCCTCAGGCTTCCGTGATTTATGGAGGGCCTGAGGTTGCTGAAGTAGAGAGGGTGGCGGTTGGAACGATGGGGGTGCCGTTCACGTGCTGAAGCAGTTTGCAACATAGCATCAGTTTATGTGCCTATGCTGTAGCTGTAAGGGCAGCAGAAAGAAAAAGTGGGGGGGGGGGAAGGAGGGAAGTTTTTGCTGCCCATATAGCCTCTGTAAAATCTTGTCCAGCAGAGCTTTTCCAGGTAGTGAGGGGGTTGGTCGGTCCTCCCTCCCTCCCTATGCCTGGAATCCGAGATATCTAATGCCTGCTGTGACATGTTTGGTGATAATTTTGCAGAGAAGAATCACTTGGATTCACCACAACTTTGCCGCCGCACTTATTGCAGTGGTTGAAGCAGAGGTTGTGGAAGCCCCACCAGGTCAGATTTCATGGGATCAATTTCAGTTGGTGTCATCCGCCAGGGCGGGGAATGTTCTTGGGGCTGTTAAGGCCACCTTATGTGAACTTGGCCTATTCCCATCCTGACTGGTTAAGACCAGTTGGGCGACAGTGGAGCCATTGCTGGCAGGGGTGATCAATGTCTCCCTTCGGGAGGACAGAATGCCGGGCTGCCTCAAAGAGTTGGTGGTACGACCTCTGCTCAAAAAGCCATCACTTGACGTGGATTCCCTTGCCAGTTATTGGCCTGTCTCTAACCTTCCCTTTATAGGGAAGGTTATTATTGAGCGGGTGGTGGCCCAGCAGCTGCAGAGGCATCTAGACCACACTGGTTATCTGGATCCATTTCAGTCCGGTTTTTGTCCAGGTTATGGCATGGAGACTGTTTGTGGCCTTGGTAGACGACCTTCGCCGTGAATTCGATCAGGGTCGTTCGACCCTGCTAATTTTGTTAGATCCATCGGCTGCTTTTGATACTGTTAACCATGAGATGTTGGTGACTCGCTTGCAGGATGGAGCTGAAGTGGGCGGGATCATCTGACAGGTTCTGCTCCTTCCTGACCAGGTGAAACTCAGCGTGTGGTGCTTGGGGATTGTTTTTCATCTCCACGGAACCTCATGTGTGGGGTCCCGCAAGGTTCTATCATGTCCCCGTTCTTGTTCAATGTATATATGCAGTCACTTGGTGAGGTTGTGAGACTGTATGGGGTGCAGTGTCATCAATATGCTGATGACACCCAACTCTACCTCTCATTTTCATAGGACACGGAGATGATGGTGGTGGAAAGGGCAGTGGATGTGGTGGTTCCCATCATTGATGGGGTCTGCCCTTTGCTGGTATCCCAGGTCCATAGTCTGGGCATGCTCCTTGATCTGCAGCTCCACCTGGATTTCCAGATGGGGGCTGTGGCGAGGAGTGCATTTTGCCAATTACATCTGGCGTGACAGCTTTGGCTGTATGCTTCAGATAGTGACCTGTCCATCATCGTCCATGCTTTCATTACCTCGAGATTGGACTATTGCAACTCAGTCTACCTGAGGTTCCTATGGTGACTGTCTGGAAACTGCAGCTAGTGCAGAATGCTGCGGCCCATCTCCTTATGGGATGGATCGCCATGGGCACATTACACCAGTGCTCCGGGCTCTGCACTGACTGCCTATAGTCTTCCAGGCCTGATTCAAGATATTGGTTTTGACCTACAAAGTCCTATACGGCCTTGGCCCGACTTACCTGTGGGACTGCCTCGCTCTCCATGCTCTGGAGTGGCCTCTGCGGTCTGCTGGAGGTGCCCTTAGAGGTCCCCCATGTGGCCCAGGGGGTCACTATGGAGAGGGTGTTCTTGGTGGCTGCACCTGTGGAACTCCCTCCCAGTGGAGGGCCAAGTGGCCCCGGATCTCCCCTCCTTCCATTGTACATGTAAAACCCGGCTGTTCCACCTGACTTTTGGCATGGGAGATGGGGTGTAGGGTGGGATGGGAGAGGGGAAGTGTTGGTTTTGTGCCTTCCTTTTTATTGTATTTTATGGTTTTATTGATTGTATATGTGTTAACATTGTAAGCCTCCCCAGGCTGCTTAGAGCAGGAGAGGCAGGGTATTAAATGATTTTATAAATAAATAAAATAAATAGGCTGCCGCACCCGCCATCAGGGAGGAGGCGGGGCCATGCCGAGGAGTGCAAGAGGCGGGGGTTGAGGAGCGCGGTGGGGCAGGGCTGTGTGGACCCATGTTCACACATCCCCTGCCCTTTCCCCGCCTGAATATTTGTTCAGCAGGGTAAGGGCTCTCACCTCGGGGCAGGTTTAAGTGTGGCGGGCGAAAAGCCAGTCACATTTGAAAATACCCTGAGTGTCTTCACTTCAGATAGTGTTTGTTCCCAAGTGTCAGGGATGGGTCAGAGCTGGAGAAATCCAGAGGGAAGGGCCAGAGAATGGGAAGACAAGCCGAGGAAGCGGCAAGGGGGTTAGAGTCAAGGAAGAGGGAGACCTCTCAGCCACTCTTCAGCTTGGAAGGTTCCATAAGGAAAGCCCAGATCTTAGAGAATACAGCTTATAACTGAGGTCTTAGGAAAGGAAGAAGAAAGCCTGAAGGGAACACAGAAGCTAAGAACCAAGGGAGTCAGGGACCAAGGCAGAAAGGGGAACTTAAGGGCATTTTCAGACAGACACTTATCTTGGGATAATAGTATTCTCACCAGGATAGTTTGTCTGCTGTCAACAGTGATTATCATCATGGGATAACAAATATTTCAGGGTGTCCTAAAACCCCAATTGTGTAGCAATAGAATATAGCTGATATCTAATGTTCTCCTGGTCTGGACAAAGGAAGCCAGACCTAACATTGGTCAAGCAAAGGCAAAGAGGAGAGAGAGAGCCCAGAACAGAAAGCAGGTCTGAGATGACTCAACATGTGGATAAGGCACCATCAGCATACTGACAGAGGGACAAAGGCATAGCCAGACACTTAAGTGCCTGCTCCTGGCACCTCTACATATGCTTAACAAGCATCCTGCTGAACACCTAGAGTTGACAATCAAAACCCATTGTGAATGACCAAGTGGGACATTTGCAACTCTACTACCAATTTCCAGGTCAAGAAAGAACCATCAGCTAAAGATAAAGATGCTAAAACCCTTGCCTGATATGCTAAAAAAACTGTGTGATGTCACCGTGATATGGCAGCTTGCTATTACTGAACTGTACTCCAGAACTTTATAAAAGACCTGGTCATGCAACATGGCTTTGGGTGAGGGCTTGTGGTCACCAATTTGGTGAATCACGTGGCTTCACTCCCTTCCAGACCTTGCACACATGGATCACAGCTTATCCTCGCTCGCCAGTAGGGATGTGCGAACAGAACTGAGTTTGGAAATTCGGTTCAAAAGTTCGGTTCGGTTGACCGAACTATTCGAGTTCAGTCGAATTCCAAACAGAGTTCGTACATCCCTACTCTCCAGCAGCTCTACGTCTCCAGCATCAAAAGGGTCCTCTCCCAATCTTTTCCCTGAATCGGCCTGTGTGCGTCCAGGATTTGGCCAGTCACAGGACACGTAAGATATCTTTATCTGGGGACTATCTGTATAATACTGTGTATGTAGTATAATCCTGCCAAGAATAGAAAACCAAGGTGTGCCGTTCCAATAAAGTTTGTTCTGTACCACATTGGAGTCGTGTTTTAGGACAATCTCGGTCCCATTCATTTATTAGTTACATTCGCTGGGGTTTAACACAACCGGTCATTAAACTATCCCAGGCTAACGTCCATCTGAACAACTATCCCGGTGATTAGCACCACAGAGTCCAATGGCAAGGTATGTGCTCAGAAATGCTCAGTTGCACAGAGGATGCGACATTTCGGAGACAGGATGTGACATTTGACTCCCAGAAAATATTGTGCTGAGCTCGGCAGAAAAGCAGCACGGGATTTTTAATTCATCCCAGAGACTCTGAACACAATGTACTGTTCACATGGACTATCCCGGAATTAAATTATCCAGGGATAGAAATGTCCATCTGAACAGGTACCACTTTGTCATCCCAGGATAATCATCACTGGAGATTATTCTAATTATCCTGGGATAGTTTGTCCATCTGAAAAACGCCCTTAGGAGCAAGGAACTAATCATACAAAGAGGAAAGGCATTGAGAGCCAAGGGGTTAAGAACCAGAGGGCCAAGCATATGGGAGGCAAGGAAGCACAAAATAGGAATCAAGGAAACATGACCGTAGGAGTCTGGGACAGTAGTGTAAGATGGGGAGAGAAGAGAAGAAAAAGTGGAGCAAACAAGTGAGGAGATTTGTTCCACCCAGTCTTCCTGCTGGCACCAACATGCTCTATATACTAGCTGGTACCCAGTTAGGAAGTTGGGAGGCAGAACTGGAGCTAATGGAAAACAGCTGGAATGAGTGTGGCATGGCAAGGACTGGGAGAACCCAGGAAGAGATGAGGCTTGAAAGGACCTGAATGGTGGGGCCAGCAACTGGGGCCAACACTCTAAACCCCTGGAGTTGGGGGGTTCAAGACCTGGGGGCCTTATAGTATCCCCTTGTTCTCTTACTATGAGAAAGGGCAAGCAACAGTTCTTTATTTTCCATGCCAGGTTTATGTGAACCCTGGGGCAACAGAGTATGAGGAGGGCCCCCTTTTGGCCATGTCTTGCCCCCACTGGAGCACAGTACCCTCCAACAGCCTCTCCCTCCCTGTCCTCATCCCTCCCCCGCAAAACCCCTGAACAGCCCCTCTGTCCACATTCTGCCTCACTCCCCAGAGCCCCCCAATCCCCCTCTCCCTGTGCCCAATACCATTCATCCCCATGCCTCTCCCCCCCCCCCACGAGCCCCAAAGCTCACGTGCACATGCGCAGCTCTTCTTTGCGTGGCTCCTCACATTCTCACAAACACCCAGTTGTGAGAACGTTTAGACCCATCTCGAAGAACCTTGTTTACAAAAAGTAGCAACCTTCTGTGCTTCTTTGAGTAGCTCCTCACATTCTCACACCACCAGTGGGCCCTCACCAGTTGTGGGAGCGTTCGGAGACATCTTGAAGAATCTCTCTTTTCACCGCATTCCCACTCTGAGGCTCTGGAAGTGGCGCAGCGGCAGCATGAACAAACAGCCCACCCAGCCCAGGTTTGACCAGTGGATCCCCCTGAAGCTGTGGGGCCTCGGCAAGTGCTCGGGTAAGCCTACCGCTGATGCCAGCCATGCTTATAAACCTGTATCATATCCCCCTTCAATCACCTCTTCTCCAAGTTAAACAGCTCAAACCTGTTGAGACTCTTCCCCATATAGAAGTCGATCCATCTCTATCATCCTGGTTGATAGAACCTTTTCCAGTGAACCTTTCCTCTGAACCTTTCCCAGTTCCATTATATCTTACTTGAGGTGGGGCAACCAGAATTACACACAGTATTCAAGGTGAGATTGTACCAAAGATTTATACAGTGGCATTAGATTTTCCCCTTTTATTTTCTATTCCTTTCACAATCATGTCTAAGCATTCCATTTCCCTTTTCCATAGGGTTGTTCTGAGTAGAAAAAAAAATTTTTTTGGGTGTTCTCCAAGGGTTTGAGGAGCGGTCCTGAGTGTTCAGGCTGCCCCTCGAACCCTAGTAGAATACTTGCACGTTTCTGAGGCTGGGGGGGTGGGGGTCGGGAGGTGGTCAGGGGGGTTACTTATCTTCTGGAGGGGTCCCGCGCAATGCGTGGCCTCTTCCCAGCTTGCAAGTTTGAAAGAGTTAGTTTGAAAAACACCAAACAACTGAGCATGCTCAGAAAGGGCCTAAATGCCCCTTTTCAAAGATGGTGCTGGTATGCTAATGCTGCCAGCCCTGTCTCTGAAAAGGGCTGAGCATGCTCAGAAAGGGCCATTTGATTCAGGATTACCTCCATTTAACCGTGTGCTCCACTGCAGCTGTCAGCTTCCCCCCAGCTCTTAAGTTTTAAAACTCGTCTTGCACCTTTTTAGTTTTTAGCTCCAGCAGTCGGGTTCCATGTTGATTAAGATGGAGCCCTGTGTATCCCCCAATGGTTGCCCAGTCCCTAATAAATCTAAATCCCTCCTCCCTGCACCATCATCATCATCTCATCTACACATTAAGACTCCAGAACTCAGCCTGCCTCTGGGGTCCTGTGCGTGGATGAGGACGGCATTTCAGAGAACGCTATCCTGGAGGTTCTGGACTTCAACCTCCTTCCTAGAAGCTGAAATTTAACTTCCAGAACATCCTTCCTGCACCTTCCTATGTCATTGGTACCAACATGGACCAAAACAACTGGTTCCTCCAGAGCACTCACTAAAATCCTGTCTAGACTGTGTGAGTTCTGCTACCTTTGCACCCAGCCATCAATTGACCATGCAAATCCAGCTATTTATATTCCTAATGATCGCCCACTACTACAGCCATCCTATTCCTGTCAGTTCGGGTCCCCTCCCCTAGAGAAATATCCTCAGTGCAAGAGGATAGTAGGATGTCATTCCCCACCATAGCAGCTTGATGCCCTCCTTCCCCAAGACCTTCAACCTGCAAAACAGCACAGGGGCTGGAAGAGCAGAGATGGGACTGCTCTACTATGTCCTTGAAGGTCTCCTCTATAAACATCTGTCTGCCTCAGAAGCTCCTCCAGCTCAGCTGCTCTAGTCTCCAGAAACTGCACTTTTTCCTCTGGGAGCCAGGAGCTCTTTGCACCGACTGCACACATATGACCTCTCCCCAAGAGGAAGATAACCATACATGTTACACTGGGTGCAAAACACTGGCTTAGTCCCCACCCTGCTGCTGGGCTTCTACCTGCATCTCCCTATTTAACCTTCCTCTTAATTACTTATATTTATTTATTATTTTAATTTTTACTCCACCCTTCCTGCCTACAGCGGGACTCAGGGTGGCTTACAACATCGTCAAAATACAAATAACCCCCCCACAAAAAAAATACCTCACAACCCTACACCATCTCCCCAACCTTTCTCCACCCCAACCTCCTAGCTCATCCCTATCCCCTCACAACACCCCTCTCTCCTAGCCCCCACTGCCAAACGCCCTCATTAACAAAACAGTTTTGAACTGCCTCCTAAAAGGTGCTCAAGCCCAGACATGAATGAACTTCCCGGGGGAGGGAGTTCCACAACTGCGGAACGGTGGTCAAGAACACCCTCCTTGCCGTAGAGACCAGGTTGAAAACCAGTATCTCCCTGGTTGACTGTAAAGGCCGTAATGGGACATGGTAGACCAGGCAATCTGCCAGATAGGCAGGTCCCAAGCCATTTAGGGCTTTAAAAGGTCAAAACCAGCATCCTGAATTGTGCCCGGAAAAGAATAAGCAAATTCAGAGTTATGTAGGTCAGGAGCATTGTATTCCTCGTCTGTGTGTGTGTTTTCAGACATGAGTATAGCCTGCATTTCCACGCTTTGACCCATCATATCAGAAAGTGCTGCCAGATGTTCCCCTGTGCTGTTCCCCAGGCGGTTTTGGAGAGAAAATATTTTAGTTTATTGTTTAGCCACATGGCCATCACAACGAAAAAGTTTAAGAAATAAATACAATAATGAATGACAAACAGATCAACCGTGATCCCTACACAGAAGGTCAACAATACACAAGTTTAAAAATGATTTTAAAATACCAGAAACATGACCAATGCAAACTCCTCCCAAAATACAGGAGTACATGATAAGGAGCTATCCCAGATTAGCCAGTGGAATCATTAACTAGCACCATCGCCGGGAAGGGGCATCAAATTGGGCAAGTATCTACTGTGGATATTTTCAATTCTTGCAGCAAAAATTGCTACTAATTTAGTTCTCAAGGGAACTTTGTCACCCAAGAGAAAAATAAGCTGCTGTATCATATGTCACATGTCATATCATATGTCACCTAGGTCACATATCCTCCCATCCAATGGCTGCTCGGAGCGGACTGCGGTAAACGGCATAGAGAGGGCATAAAAACAAATAACGTTCCAGATCCTCAACACCTCCACCACAGGGGCAGCAACGCTCCGAATATGGAGTACCCTGGTATCCTCCCAGCAACACAGCCGTACACATTGATTGGAATCTTAGTCTGGTGAATGCAGCCCTCAAAACTGGATCAGTAATCGAGTGCAGGTAAGCCACACACACACAAATGGGTAAAAGATATTTATAAAAGGGGGAAACAGTAACACCAGAGGCAGAAGCTCTCAGTTTTTGCCTGTCTATACAGTGTTTCACAAATACGCTGTTTCAACAATCTTACAATATGGGTACTAGAATATGCCAGTAGGCCAGTTTCTGAAAAGTCTACACGCTAAACAGAATTTAACTTCCGTTCACCACGAGTCCACATCACAAGCCACATCCAATTGTTTTTCTTCCATAACGAGTGACCGTAGCGAGGTTCTCCGGACTTCCCTTATTCTAACCCAAAAATTCAACCCTTGCTCTCAAAGAATAGGTCCCCAGTTCCAGAGCTATCATAGCAGAATTTGCAAATGGCGGAAGTCTCAAAACTCTTTCCCAAAACTGGGTTATCACTGGGCCTAATCTATCTAGAACCTTCTGGCCACTAGCCCATACAACATCTTGGCCACTACCTTTGTCTCCAAAACTTTTTGTACAACTCTAATACAGTGTTGCCCTAAACGAGGAGAGGAAATATTGATCTGTTATGGAAATTCCATAGTTGAGCATCAGGATGGCACATATATGGTGATGTTGATATATCCCAGTATATATATTGGTATAGAGTAGTAATTTATTGTTTGTTTAAATATTTTTATCCCTCCTCTTCTGCTTCGGGAGGGCAGAGTGCTGAACTGCCTCAAGGAGGCAGTGATGCGGCCTCTGCTCAAGAAACCATCGCTTGTTATTGACTCCCCTGCCAGCTAATCAGCCTGTCTCTAGTCTTCCCTTTTTAGGGAAGTTTATTGAATGAGTAGTGACTTGGCAGTTGCAGGGGCATCTGAATGGCATCAGTTCTCTAGATCCCTCACAGTCCGGCTTTCATCCGGGTTACGGTACTGAGACTGCGCTTGTGGCTTTAGTCGATAATCTTTGCCGGGAATTAGATCAGGGCCGATTGGGTAATTTCAGACGTTACGTGCTCCCGGGTCACCACAGTGGATTCCCGGCCACGGCGAGTCGCCTAACCCCCACCCGTGGTTCAGACATGCCCCGAACAACGTGATGGGAGAGGGACCATGGCAAGGAAACGGACAGCCGGACCATGACCCGGATCAGATGTTCCTGGCTCTATGGCCACACCATGGGATTGTCTGTGGTTCACTGTGATCTCGTAATGTCTGAAATTACCCTCTGTTGATCTTGTTAGATCGGTCAGCTGCTTTTGATACCATTGACCTCAAGATGTTGGTGACTCGCTTGCGGAACCGAGCCAGGGTGGGTGGAATTGTTCTTGAATGGTTCCTCTCCTTCACTCTCAAAGATAGCATACTTACACATAATAGGTAATATTAAACACAGTATATGTTATGAGTTTTATAGTAGTTTGAAAGTCAGGCTAAGAAGTTGACATGAGCAGAGACTCATGGGATGGTTGGGAATAAAGAGCAAACAAGCTAAAGGGAAATCTTATCAGGACATCAGGCGAACTTGACAGGAGGATTGACACCCCAGCTGGTGTCTCTTACTTGGCATGACAAGGAAGGGGAAGAGATCAAGGAAACAGTTATGGATGGGTGACTCTGGGACTCCGAGGCACCTTAGAAGGGCCTAAGAATTTAGGAGACAGCCATAAAACTTTGAATAACCTATGAATGAACCTTGGGACTGAAAACGTATATGCAACAGGGGTCTCAATCAGATTGGAGCGTGTCATGATAGAAGGGTGTCACTCTGGGTGGGAAAATCCCTCTTCTGCTATCTCCCTGGCGAGGCAACACTACTATGCCTCCCGGGTTGAATCCTACTCTCGTGACCCTCACCGCCTCTTCTCCACCTTTGACTCCTTTCTCAAGCCCCCCCCCCTTCCCTTTCTGCTCAGGATCTCGCGTCATTGTTCACCTCAAAGATTGACAAGATCCTCCAGGACGTTGCTTCCCACCCATCTCCTTCCCTCCTGCCTCCCTTGAGGAAATCTCCTCTTTGCTCTCTTCCGCCAACCCCTTCACCTGCCCTCTTGACCCAATCCCCTCCCGACTTCTATTGCTCCCACCGTTGCCCCCCCCCCTTTTACATGTCATTAATCTCTCCCTCTCCACTGGCTCCTTCCCCTCCACCTTTAAGCATCATTAAAAAGCCCACCCTCCATCCCTCTAGTTACCAGCCGGTCTCCCTCCTACCCCTTGCCTCTAAACTTCTGGAACATGTTGTCTACTCCCGCTGCCTGGATCTCCTCTCTGTCAACTCCTCCCTGGACCCTCTCCAATCTGGCTTCCGTCCCCTTCACTCCACTGAAACTGCCCTTGCTAAGATCACCAATGATCTACTTGTTGCTAAATCTAAGCGCCTTTACTCCATTCTTGTCTCCAACTCCTCCTCCCCCTCTTGGTTGGGGTTCCCCAAGGCTGTCCTGGGCCCTTTACTCTTCTCTATCTACACCCTGTCCCTTGGCAAACTCATTGCCTCCCACTGCTTCCAATATCACCTCTATGCTAACGACACTCAGTTCTGTCTCTCCACTCCCTCTCCCCACTTCTGTCCAAGCTCGCCTCATCAACTGTCTCTCTGATATTTCTGCCTGGATAGCCCAATGTCAGCTCAAGCTCAACATGGCTAAGACTGAACTCTTATCTTTCCTCCCTACCCTTCCTCTCCCTCTTCCCTGTCCATCCTTATTGATGGGGTCACCATTCATCCCATTCCTCAAGCCTGTAGCTTGGGCTTTGTCTTCGATACTCACCTTTCCTTTAAGCCTTACATCGACTCTTGTTGCCAAGTCCTGTCGCTTTGCCCTCCATAACATTGCTTGGATTTGACCCTCTGTGTCCTCAGCCAAAACCCTTGTTCACACCATGGTCATCTCTCGCCTTGACTACTGCAACCTCCTCTCATCTGTCCCCCCCTTATCTCCATCCAAAACTCCGCTGCTAGGGTCATACACTCAGACCACGTGCAGCCTCTCCTCACTTCACTGGCTCCCCCTTCCCCAACGCATCCTTCACAAACTCCTGGTATTCACTTACAAAACCCTTCACAACCTGGCTCCCCCTTACCTCTCAGCCCTAAACTCCTTACACACTCCTGCATGCACTCTCTGCTCCTCCTCTGTCCCCTCCTCCCCTTCTCCCTTGCTGCCCCCCATGCCTGGAACTCCCTCCCTGCCCACATCCTCCCTGCCCCCGCCCTCTGCACCTTCAAATCCCTCCTCAAAACCCACCTCTTCCTTGCTGTCTTTCCTGACGCCTGTTAGAGCTTTCCTCACAATATTTACTGTCTGCCCTCCCTGCAGACTCCTGCCTAACTGCAACCAAGCCAAGCATGTGCACCTGAGACTTCACATCCGCTTGAATGTTATTTATCCCTTGTCTCTCCCTATGTCCCCGCTCCTTGTCTCCCCCCTCCATGTCCATTATATTGTACGCCGTAGGCAGGGACCATGTCTATCTTATTGTTCTGTAAAGTGCCAGGTACACAGCTGGCGCTATACAAATGCTAATAATAATAATCAATCATCATCATCATCACTTTTTATTTATATCCCGCCTCTCTTCCAAGGGACTCGAGGCAGCTCCAAGGGACTCGAGGTGGTTAATAATGTTATTAACTTGGAAAGGTATAAAAGATATGGACCAATGTAACTGCCTGTGTCAGCAGAGAGGGCACCAAGACTGGGGGTGTGTACTCAACCCATGAAGGTTCCACAGAGCAACTAATAAAACTCGTACACGGTCAACTACTTGTCTGTCTCTGTGCTAACTGCTTGCGTGGCAACATCTACCTAAAAGGAACCTGGTCCGACAGGCTGGGACTCAGGAACATCCCCAGGTCACAGGCCGGGCTAAGTACTAACACCGCCCAGGGAACAGGGCCCAATCAGGTGTAAAGCATTCCGTTACATATGAACGGCTGTTTTACTTACCCTGGTAGGGGTCCCTGCCGTTCTGGGCAGTCATTGGCTGCCATGGCTGCTCATCAGCCAGGGGGCGGGCCACTCCATGCAGTGCAGAGGTGGGGCTGGACGGATACATGTCCCATGTGTCTCCTCCTACCCCCTCTCGGCCTGGCCACCATCATGTTTGTTCAGCTGAGCGGACGGGTGATGACTCCCACCATCACCGGGGTAAGTCTATGGTAGGAGCAGGAGCAGTCATGTTTGTTTTCACCCTGTGTGTGTGTGAGTTATTAGCTTCCCAATGGTGTGTTGCCCTTGGGCTTATTACAGCCTAGAGCCTACTCGCCTGAGTTGCTTATCTCTGTAGCCCAACTCTCACAGTAGCAAACTCTCTGCTCCCATTGCCTGCATCTCACTCTGCCTGTGTCTTTCTGCTCAAGAAGGGGCTCTTGCAGGGGAGATCCCAATTTATACCAGATGTGGCTAGGCCTCAACCCTACCTACAGCCTTTGTTTAAAAGGGATCAAGCAACCACTTTGATGCTATTAAGGGATTGTTAAGATCAAAAGCTCTTAATCCCTTTTGTTTAAAAGGGATCAAGCAACCCGTTTGATCTAAGGTGGGACACTCACCCAGTTGCTAAAGCAATCAGTCACAGTAGAGAGCTGAGTTACTGCAAGAGCTTCTCCCTAGAACAACTTGAGTTAAGGTCCTGGCTTCAGATAGCTATGCTAGCCCTATTTACTTAACTTTAGTTTCCTACGTACTTACTTATTTTCCCCAAGTTGTTTGGAGACTTACACTGGGTTTACAGTCTTTTCCCTGAGTTTGTTAGAAATTTGCTATGCATGTTTTATATCCTTATTGGTTCCTGGCTTCTATTTATTTTTATTTAATAAGTTTATATCCAGCCCGTCCTGCCTTGGGCAGCTCACAACAATAGTAAAAACAATATAAATAATAATTCTATAAATGTGAAACATTTAAAGATACACAGTAGTGTGTAACAAAAACATTCAAACCCCCCTCCCCACCCTTTAACCCTTCCCTCCACCAAATGCCTGGCGGAAGCGTCAGGTCTTACACGGACAGTGGAAACTAAGTAAGCTCTGGCTGTGGTGGACCTCCGCCGGGAGAGAGTTGCACAGCACCAGAGCAGCCGTCGAGAACACCTGCCTGTCAGTCCCCACCCATCTATAGTGGGGAACCTCGAGAAGGGCAGCCCCCAATAACTGCCTCAAGCACAGCATTGAAACCATGGTGAATTCGAGTGATTATAATCCACAAAAAAAGAGTCAAAAACACAAGTCAGAGCAAGTACTGAAAGATTCCAGTTCCAGATGGAGGGAGGCCAGACTGATCATCCCCCTCACCCCCCCCCGGAAAAGCTCAGCTGGCCATGACAGCATGCAAGTCACCTTATTAATTCACACACCAATAAAATGAGCCTACCATGGGCTATATTTTAAATCTCCACTAGATGGTAGTATAGCCAGTCAATTTTCCTTATAAAAGATAGTCAGTTTTCATCACACATACATCCTGGTAAGTTTTGACAAGTTCAACTTTAGAACATTTTTTGAAACGCCAGGCGCTGGGGGCGGTTAACAGGGCTGGACTTAGTTCAGGGCAGTTGCTCTGACTTCCGCCCTATGTGGGGGTCCCGAAGGCCACCCTACCACTGCTCCTGGGGCTCTCAGTGCTGGTAGCAGGGGCCCCCTATGCTGGGGGAAATAGGGCCCTTTCAAGAGCAGCAGCCTGGTGGGTGGGGATGTCTCAGGAGTAGCACATAGGGATGGGACTCCGGGACAAAATTTCAGATTTTTAAGTTTATTTTCTGATTTGGTTCTCCAAGAATTTCAGTTCTCAGTTCAGTTTTGGGGTTTTTTGCTTTGAATTTCAGGTTTTCTGCATTCAAGGAGAGAGGGGGAAAACCCACAAAGGGGGGGGGGGCGGCAGAATTCAATGGCAAAAAAATGAATCGTCCAAAACCGAATCAAGAACTGAAGTTTCAGGAGAATCAAAATCAGCCATTTTGTGGTCAATTCGGTTCTAACTGAATCTGAAATTCCCATCCCAGCTGAGTGCTTCCTGCAGCTCCCATGGCTTGACCCCTTTCACTGTCCCAGCAGTGAACCTGTCCTTGTTCTGGCACCAACTCTGTCCAAGTTCCCCATCCCGAGCCAAAGCCTCACCCCAGTTGCCCTGGCCCCTGCCTATTTTATGGACCAATACTAATGGCCCTGGCTGTTTGTATATTGGATCGCAAGTACGTTCCTGCACAGCTTTGACTGAAAAAATAAGATGTACAACTAGAGATTCAAGAAGCTGTGTTTGAACTGCATGTGCAAAATGTTCATTTAATTAATTTACCAAAATTTCTTACTATGGCTCTTGAAGTATAAAAAACCAAGAAAAATTGAATAGAAAAATAGAGTTAATAAAAAATTTCCACTGGAAAATAGCATTTTTCCAAAATAAGTTTTCATTAGAAATTTCTATCTCCTTCAAGTTTCCAAATATTTCGTTAGAATTTCTTGTTTTGATTGGGCTTTTTCCTCATTTTTTTTTTTTAATTAGAAACCATTTCCCCCCGATTTCTCAAGCAACAAGTTTTTTTTCTTCAAAAAACACATGCATTTCAAACAATTTGATACAAACATGTTATATCCAACATTTTTCACTAAAAGATATTTCAAAAATTTGATGGCCTCAAAAAAAAAAAAAAAACCACCACCACCACCCCACCACAAACCCATGGGCATGATTGGAATTTTGTTTAAATGCCTTTTCTCTGTGTTCCACTTTCCAGCCCACTCCAGATATGAAGCATCACATGAGTTTCCTACCTCCATCACTCTCCTCCTTGCAACATTGTTTCGCTGGAACAGTGTTTATTCCAAATGTGCTGCTGCCTCAGTGAGACTGGCATAATCCTGAATGAGGATTTTGAAGCCACACAAGTTTCCCAAGCCATTTCCTTCCATGTGCGAGTTCTACATTACACCTGCTCCAAAACACAGTATTGCACCCATTTTGCCATAAACTGTTTAAACGGGAAAGAATCTAGGGGTGTGACTCCACTTTTGTGGCGCAACTTTTTTTTCCAGAACTTACAGTGCTATAAAATACTATAATTGTATTTAGTAATTGAGAGAGCTGTGCGTGACAAAGCAGGGAGTGACATAGCTCTAGCCAGGCTTTAGCTGCTAAGTCCTTGCAGGTTCAGCTCAAATCAGTCCACAAACCACATTTCCCCCATCACCAATTCCAATTTATTACAGTGCCAGGATCAAATCCAACACACAAATTCCAATGCTCGCAGTCTCTGGACTTTCCATCCCAATCCTAGACCCTGTGGGAGGCTCTCCACCCAAGCCCTCTAGCCTTGTAGGGCTGGATCAGTATTACAGAGCACTCCCATGGATTCAGCACCCTGGCCAGCTCCCTGCAGAGTCGGAGGCCAGGTACTTCTGGCTCTATGGTCAGCCCACGTCAGGGCTCACTGCTCCTATAGCCTTAGAATAGGGTGTGGCTAGGGCAATGAGCAGGCCATCTTAAAGGGCTATTGCCTGCCGGTTACGCAGTGTCATTTGATGTACTCCTGGGCAAAACTTGACTTTAATGGCCAAATATTGAAGTACCCTTAATACTCAGCCTATACACCATCCTACAAGTGGTGGTGGTTGTTTTTAAGTATGACAAAAACTGAAATCATTTTCATTGAGGGGCGTTTACTTTTGGGGGGAGGGTTCTCTTTCACTAACAATGTTTCTGCTAGGCTGTGATTTGAAGCTGAGATCTATAAAGTCATCTACTGGAGAGTTTTCTGTTCTGATAAAATGAACTCTTTGGGGGAGATAGCAAATGACTAGCATCCTGGTTCAACTCCTCTCTATTTTGGCTTTCTCTGTGCCATATTGATCTTCATGCTGGAATAGCAACATGACACTTATGTGGTGGATCTAAGAGAGTGGTATTCTTTCCCTTGCTATTGTGACTGCAACAAGGGGAATGATTTGGGTGGTAGCCATTTGGCAGAAGAAGTCAGTCAAGAGGTTTGGTAGTAATTGGGAATGGCAGACACAAGAAAGAAAGAAAGAAAGACAACTGAGGGCTTCTTTCTACAAAGACTTACTCAGGGGAGTAACTTCTTGCAGGTTCCAATCCACAGAACTACACCTATATGTAAAGTTTTAGACATTTTTTGCAAGGAGGTTTCTGGAATTTGAGTGCCTCATAAGGAATTGTCCCATGCCTTAAGAAAAATAAGATCTTTCAGATCCAATCCCCATGGCAGAGGATTGGGACATTTCTTTGCATTCACCTTCAGGTCCAGGTTCAGCTTGTGCTTCAGCTGAGGCAGCTGCTTCCCTACCACAAATCATGCCAGGATCTATCAGCACAATCCATTTACCACCCTCCCTCAGCAGCTAACCCCCTCCCTTCTTTATACCCCCCCCCTTCTTGCCCATTAAACAGGCAAACCCTTCCCTCTATAATACCCCACCCCCAAGAGGGGGGGTGTTACCATCTGAGATCTACCACCACCACCAGCTCTCGCACTCCCTAGAGTTGTTTGCACAAAGAAAAAACATATGATTAAACAATACATAATTGGTTAACACCACAATGATGGAAAACTGCAACTACTGTACAGTGTAGATAAACTCTAACTGAAAAAATTAGAACAGTAACCAGTCGACTTGACTGAAACAGTCAGATTGGGGGAGGGGGTGGGGGAAGAACCATAACCCTCTGTGCCCACTGATGACTTGCAAGTTGCCCCCAATCATTCATCCCTTCCAAGGGGCAGGGGCATCACAGCGCCTCCCAGGATGGATAACGGCAGAGGTGACATATCCGGGAATTCTGGGACACTCAGATGGTATGCCCGCATAAGGCACTCCAAGGCCCACATGCTGATTAGCTACCCAATGATACCACAGGTCCCCAGGACCCCCGAATCACCTGTAGCCCTCACCCATCCAAGAGAGGACAGGAGACTCATGCTAAGGATGGAAAGGGTGCAGCTGGACATGTGAGCAGCCCAAAGGGGCCGGATTCACTGCCCACCAGGGCCTCCCCTTCCCCCTCCCACATCACCTCCTGGATGCAGCTTTTCTGTGGCACTTTGCAGGGGTTCCTGCTGGGGGCGAGGGCATTTTCCTTCTCCTGATCCTGTGGCTCTGGTGGCCAAGTTGGGACGCTGGAACTACTGGTGGATGGGAGGACAGGATGAACTGCAGGGGTGGGGGGCTGGACTGGTTGCCCAGAAAGAACTGGGCCCTTGCCGAGCGGTAAACCCAGCCTAGGCTGACGGGATCGGGTGGGGTGGCAGTACCTGCCGGGGGTGGGAACAGGCATACCGAGCCCACAACTGGGCGAACAATGCAGCGCTCACCACACTTCGGTGATGGCGTGTGAGGGACTGCCGCAGGATGTACCCTTTTTTTCCATTCTCACCTCACCTAGTTTGGAGTGTGCGGCTCTGCCCAGAGACAGTTTCAGCACCTGTCCTCCTGCCAGCAGACCCTGTGGGTCTGAGCACTGGGGACCCCCAAGATGTTCCTTGTTCTGCTTCAGGGCCCTCCACCGTGCCCTAGACGGGTGGCATCCCTGTTTTCATCCGCTTGGCACGTGGTTTCCTTCAGCAGCTCCCTGGCCATATCCTCCCTGTTCCGTGCTCACCGCTCCCAGTTCAGCTGGGAGCTCCCGAATGACCCAGGCTGCGGCCCCAGCCTGGGCAGACCTGCAGAAGAGGATGGGATGTTACTCCAGGCTCTGAACCTCGGTGTGTTGCTCCCACCTGCCTGTGGCAGCCCCACCCCCTTATCCAGTGGCCACACTCCACTCCCACATGGAGCTGGTGTGTCCTAGCACTATTCCTGTGGGGCCCCACTGCTCCCAGGTACCTGTGCATACAGTATAGGGTGACTCAGGGCCTTGGATAGTGCTCTGTGGCTGCTTCACTCCTCCAGCCCCGACACCTCTGTGCCACTCCCATCCCCTCATGAATGGGCTACTCGCTGCTCCCCTCTGCATCTTTACTGCCCCCTGCACCCTCCACCTGCATCTTGCCAGGCCCGGATGGAGGGTCCTGGGACTCAGACTTGGCAGACAGCAGATGGAGGGTGAAGTTGCTTCTCTCATCCCCCTCCTCCCTGACTGATGGTTCACTGAGAGGAGCAGGGCTTCATGGGAAGGGCTGGGGGCAGGTGAATCAGCCTCTGTTTGGGCAGGCAGAGTCACTGGAGGTTGGCCATCCAGCTGCTCCCAGCCCCAGGCGACTGCACTCCCATGCAGCTGAGAAGCCAGTCACCCTGTCTTTGGGGAGGAACTGGTCCAGCAAGTCAAAGAATG
>QEPC01004474.1:1161951-1172664 GCA_003113815.1 Sphenodon punctatus
CACACACACACACACACACACACACACACACACACACACACACACACACACACACACACACACGGCTATGCGTGCCCTAGTTGTCTCCTCAGACCAGGGTGGGCGCTCCTGCTAGCCAGTTGGCGGCCCTGTCCTTCTGCACACATACAAGGCCCACAATGTTGCCACAGTGCTTGGGGTGCTGGTACTTGCCTGTGGAGACAGTACAAGGAGGGATACCATTAGTGGCCTCCCCTTAGATGCTAGATCTGCCCCTCCTCCACTCCAGGGGCTGTGACTCTACGTGGCTGGACTGCTTCCTGTCCTCTGTTGCCAACAGGTGCTGCTGCTCCTCCTCATTCATCCCCCAGGCTGTCTGCAAGCACCGGCCTCTCTTCTCCCTGCTGGGTTCAGGTGTGTGGCCGAGACATATGAATTTCACACATGTTCCTTTAAAGGGATGGGGCTGGCTCAGGAAGCTGCTCTGGCTATATTTGGTCCACCGGCATCTAGGATCTGGGTGTGGCTGTTGGGCCCGAGAGCACCAGCCAATTTAGATGGACATGTGTTCTGTGTTTGCCTATTGCCATGGGTTTGGCCAGCTCCCTTGGCGAGGTGTGCTCCTGGATCACTGTCGGCAGGCTGCCCCAGAGCGGACACAGCCTGCTCTGCACATCTGGTGGTTGCTCTTCAGGCAAACGGGTCAACACATGGTGAAGTGGGCTAGTGCAGGCAAAAGTGAAGCTGCTGGCCATCTGTTTACACCCACTGCCAAACCAGTCATACCACACATTTATTATTATTTTTTCCAAAGGGTGCATTAGCACAGCATTGTGAAGACCACTGTAGTTTTAAATACCCATGTGTGGCAGGGACCGGGTTGCAAGTGTGCACCCACCACAGGGGCTTTTGAGTGTGGCCCGTTTAACAGTTAGTGGGCCCAGGAGAGTGGGGCCCCTTTAAGAAGAGTTCCCAGGGTCAGTGGGGGCAGGAGGTCAATGCAGGACACAGCTGCAGGGAGATCAGGCAGCTACAGGGTGGAAGATGCAAACCAGGAGAGAGCCGAGGGTTGCAGGGAAGGAAGGCAGTTGGGAGAAGCTGCAAAGGGCTAAGGAGAGACTGGTACCAGCCAGAGAGAACCCAGCAGCTTGAAATTAACAAGCTGCCTGCGGGAACAGCTGAAAGGCAGAGCAGGCCGCTGGCACCAGACAGAGGACTGCCCGGTGAGAGGGGGCTGGCTAAATCCAGGAAGAGCTGAGGGCAGAGGTGCTGGGTGGCAGACAGCAGCTATGGGATTGGCAGGCAGGACCCTCACCCAGCCCGGGCCCAGAGACCCACCGGGCTGCAAAAAGAGGGAGACTGCAAAAAGGAGGAGTCGCAGCTGCAAACACAGCTGCTTTGAAATGGACCGAGACAGAGCTGTAGGCAACGTCGGAGACTGAAAGGGCCAGGCTGGGAGCTTGGCAGCTTGTTTGAGAGGTACTTTGGGGGCACCAGGGCTGATAAAGAGTAGGACAGCAACTAAGAGACTGTGGCCAGGCTGGACATGCTGTTACACCATGCCAATGTTTTAAGTAAAAGCTTCTGAAAGAAACACAGCTGACCAATTAGACAAGGTTTCTTTAAAGTAAGTTTGTAAGCATTGGATCAAAGTACAGTGTTTCAAAGGGTAGTGGTGCCATTATACCTTTGCCACCCACTGCCAAGACATACTGCTTGACGTCAGCCTGCAATCTCTTCCATGCTAGACGGGAGTACACTGGCTGTCTAGTTCCATGGTGCCATAACTCTTGTCCCATGTGCTGACTAACTCCTTGCAGGAGGAGATCTGACACCCCCCCAAAATTTCTTAGATCAGCCCACTACTTTTTCCTCTCTAATTGGAAAGGACACGGGTCACGTTGTGTAAGAGTTTATGGCAGTCGGACCATTTGTTTTCAGAATCATGCGGATGGTCAGGAATCACAACTCCTGTGCTTAATCATCATCATGATTTTATTTATACGGCACCACCCTGCCTTACATGGCACTCAGCACTTCACAAAAAGTTAAAACCCATATAAACAAAAACAATTATATATTTTTTTTTAAATGGGGCAAGGGAAAGGGAAAAAAAGGATAAATACATAGAGGAAGCCATCAGGGGATCCTAGAAGCACCTAGAGAATACGTTCCCAGGTGCTTTTTAAAAAGGTATGGAGGGAAGAACCGAGATGAACGTCCAGGGGGAGCAAGTTCCGCACCGAGGAGCCCGCCACATCAAAAGCCCAATCACCGGACGACTTCAGGCACGATGGCGGGACCCCCAAACAGCAGGTGGTTCCTGAGCGCAGATACCCATCGGTGTGAGGTTCCAGAAGGAGGTCTCAAATACAGCCGAGGGGGGGGGGAGGGGTAAACTGTTCAGGGTCCTAAAAACCAGCAGCGCGATCTTAAACTCAATCCGTCGCTCCAGTGCAGAGAACACAGGGTGAGTGTAATAGGATCACAGCTGCCTCAACCAGTAAGCAGCCACACTGCCACATTCTGAACAAGTGGCAAACAACGGGCAAGCGCTGCCGGCAGCCTGTAGGAGAGGGAGTTACAAAAGTCAAGCCTCGTAGTCCCCCCCCCGCCATCATCACCTCAGTCTTCCCCAAATTGAGCACCAAGTAGTGGGCACATCCAGGCTTTGCTGTGAATACAGACGCTCACTGCAGTCCGGAGTGGCAGGGGAGTGGCCACCATGGCAGCCATCACTGGCTGTCCATCGGGGACGGAGGCAGGAACCGCTCCGTCATTCAGGCATTTTTCCAAGGCAGAGGCTAAGTTGGCAGGTCTCACAGGGTAAGAGATATACAGTTGTGTATCAGCAGCATCCCTGGAGGGATGCTGCAATTCAGTCCCCTTGGCGATGATGCATATCCATCCATCACCACCAATGGACTCCTCTTCCATGTAGGACTGAAACCACTGAGCGGCCGCTCCTGTCACACCAGCAACGTCCCTTGACTGCCAAAAGCAGCAACCCATGAATAGTATCAAATGCTGCTGTAAGGTCCAGTATGACCAGCTGTCCTCAATCTAAAATCAGCAAATCATCCTAATTCATACCCAAACCTGACCCATACCACTAAGCCAACTGGCACAACCAACCACTTGGCACAAGAGCATTTTACAGATCACATGGGGTTTAGAGACTTTTCATTTTTGCTGTGGATACACACACTTATTAGGAACAGCACCCAGAATGTTGCATGCCCCTAATCCAGAGGTATATCTTGCCCCAATGTGCCCATGCATGAGCAGTCACTGGTTCTGAAGAACAGGGATTTTGAAAAGTAGCCGTGATGGCATGTGGTTTGGAAATGCTTATTTATTGTTTATATGGTGCCAACAACGTAAAGGGCCTACTGCTTTAAAGCAGTAAGGTTCCCCAGGATTTGTACCCTAAATTTATGGTACCATATGCAAGGGTTATACGGTTAGGTCACCGGGTTACTTTTATATTGGTCTCGGGGTATTTTCAGATGCGACACCACCGCCCATGGTCACGCTTACTCCGGCATGGTCAAGGGTGGTGGTGTCACGTCTGCTCCCACCCACCAGATGTTCACTATGGGTGGGAGCAGAGTACACCCTGGACCGTAGCAGGGCACATCAGCGCACATCCTGGGTTAAGCCCTGCCACGGTCTGGGGACGGCTACCCTGGACCATGGTAGAGTGGACCATCACGTCTGATGGCCCATTCCACCTAACCCCGGCCGGTAGCTGGAGCAGTTGTAGGCAGGCGCTGCAGCCCAATAGGCCTCCACACTCACCCGTCAGGGAGGAGGCAGGGCTGCACAGAGCGCAGGGCTGTACCGACCCACCCACCCACCCCCCGTCACCGGAATGTTTGTTCAGTGGCTGGGCAGACTCCTGCCTGGGGTGAGGGCTGCCCAGCTGAAAAGTAGCCATGTATAAAGATACCCTCCGTCTCCAGTTAGAAGGCTCTCATGAACGAAGCAAGAGGCCTTGGGGCAAAAAAACTGCATGGTACCAAGAAATGTCCAGACCTTTTAGCTCCCGCACCAAGAACTGCAGCCAGAAACCTAGCTCAGGGATCGTATTTTAGGGTTACCACCGCTTGGGGTTTCACCCCCGAGTGTCCAGGTTCCAGGGGAAGTCCCCGTTTCTCTGGGTCAGCTAGGGGCTCCCATGGCTAAGCTGGAGGGGGCACCAGAGGATGGTCAGGTCAGAAACAGGTTGAGCTACAGGGCCTTTCCCACCCCTATGGAATGCCATGACATCATGATGCTCTACATGGGTGGGGTTATGTCAGAGAGGTGGGGTGACCGCTCCTTTGCCTTGCCCCCTGCTCTCTCATTGGGTATTTTCACATGTGACCACATCAGCGCACTGCCATGGATGTACCCAGCAGGGGGTTGGGCTGTGACTGGGAGTCAGCCGGGGCCCCAAACTGACGTGACCGGGTCTAGGCACAGCATTGGGAAGGGTGAGCATGTGTCCCCCTCCTCCCCCTCACACTGTACGCAGCAGCCTGCCTCCTCCCTGATGGGCGGCCAACAGCAGCTGCCTTGGCACCCCCACCCCTCAGGACCTCAGTGAGTAAAGCAGGCATTCAAAGTTGAAAGCCTGCTTTACTCTGGGTCCGGTGGCTGGATCCTGACCATGGTGGCAGCTAGCCCAGGGTGTCAGCACCCCTTTGCCCCATCCCCACTAACATGATCCCACCCCCTGTGGGTTTCCTAGCCACCATAATCACATTGCTTGCTTTCTCACTTAAACAAATAGGACTTAACATCAGGTCCTAGAGCAGAGTCAGGAAGGCACCTGGGTTTCCTAACCAATCTAAGCACTTTTCAGGAAAACCAAAAGCTAGGCAGCCCATATGACTAAACCATCACAGCATAGTGCGTGTTTGCACATTACTGAATCTCATTTAGAAATTAATAATTATACCCCTACGGCATGATTTTTGAGCTCGAAAGACACCCTCTTTTATTTACAGTCTCCGCAAACACTTGTCATGAACAAGACTGTTCACTTCCCACATCCAAAGCCAAAAGCATGTCTCTATTCCAAGGTGCCAACACTGCACTGCTTCCCCCCCCCCCCCCCTTTCTTCCCCTTGTAGGAAGTGCCAGACAAAGCAAGACAAACTCAGGAATCCGCTCATACAGATGACTGGCTCCCTGGTGTCAACTCACTGCCCTGACAGGGTGTGAAGTTTTCATTGCTGCCTGATAGTCCTTTAGTTTAAATGTTACAAATTTTTTAAAAAAGGGGGGGAAAAGCAGGATTTCTTTTTCTCAAGAGTAAATTCCACTCCCTCCAGCTCGGTTGGTGGGCAAATAGGCTTGCACAGGGAGTGTCTCTACAGGTTAGGTAACCCACCGGAGGGAAAAAGACTCCGTGTTAGCCCCCCATGACATCATGGCAAAGCTTAGCCGTTTGAGCAAACATTCATGCTGCTGTGTCTTTATGTTGCCCATTGGGTGGCAGCATAACCACAAGAACCCTTGGTGCCCTGTGCATGGCAGTGTTCCTGTGCTACATTGTGCCATTATGATGATATCCATATTGGGCCGATGGTGCTTGCTGGGCAGAGTGTGGGCCAGGTAGCATGCATCATCCCATTACTGAACATTGGTAATCTCCCACTTGGCCAAATCTGAAAATACTTATCTACTTACATTATCTTGCCCTTAAGACTCAGGGCAGATACAATATATAAGATATTCAGGAATACACAAATAAAAACCAAATTAAAAAAAACTCCTGACTGCCTATGAGGATGCTGCTCTAAGGTCCAGTATAACCAGAATGGCCAGCTGTTCTCTATCTAGAAAAGAAGGCAGTCCAAATTGGGTTTCACTACATGATACAATGTCTCATGGCATTGCACCCATTCATATGCTTCCTGCAGCAGGAAGGTCAAAGTTCAGACGCTGTATGGCATATGGAGAGAAAGAAGTAGAGTGTCTTTTCAAAATTCCTGTCTCTATGCTGACCCTGTAGACCAATGTTGTATTTATATTTCTACCCTGTCCTTCCCAGATGGCTCAGAGTGGCTATGGCTAGCAGGGTAGTGGATGTCTTTACACATGATTGCCACCCACTCGATCCACCTAACAAAGGGGTCTGTTACTTTTGTTTATGTGAACACACTTTTTGCCAATCTTCTAACATGGCTTTGCCACTGGCAACTTATCCAGGGAAATCCTGAGGTGACTCATGGTTTAGGCAATAACAGGAAATGAAACAAATGCTCAGCCTTAAGATGAAACCAATACATTTTTTAAAAAAACAAACAAACCCATTTTGTATGACTGGTCTGTCATAGTATGCATATTTCTAAGACTATGAACTGGTTACATATTTTGGTTCAGGTTAATCAGTTAAGTACTAAAATACTACAGAATTGCAATACATATTTATTCTACACAACTCATTGGCTAGATACTTGGCAAGACTATATGTTAATTTCACCATTGGGAATTCATCTTTTCCCAATATCTTGCTATAGCACATCTAGGTGCTAGCATAAGTGCTGACTCACCCAGACCTTGGACCCGACCGTGCATCTGTTCTCTGTGCCCTAATCTTTGGTTCCTGTCAAGTATTCAGAGGAGCTACACTGCCAGGCTCCAGACTGATGGATGGGTGGGTGGGTGTGTAGCACAGTGCCCTCTCTGCCCATCCATAGTAGCTCCAGCCAAAGCCTTGTAAAGGGAGAGGCCGAGGCTGGTGCTCCTGCAGGCAGGTGGGTGGGAGGGAGGGCTACTGAAGTTGCCATTTGTGACAAACAGCAGCCCAGCCCGACTGCAAGTCCCTACAGGATCAGGATCACTTCTGGGTTTGCTGGTCATGCCTCAACTTTCTCTGGTCCTTGTGTCTGTTAGCGGAGAACCTCATCGCCAGCACAGATGTTCTCTTAGAGAATTAGCTCCCAGCTATGGGTCGTCCTATCCGTCGGCCTCCACGCCCGGTTTTCTGGCCTGTGTCTGAGCTAGTTCTTACGGTCTTTGGTTCCCCTTCTGGAGGAAGGCAGCTGCCCTCACATTTTCCATGTTGTTCTCAGAAGTTGGGGTATCCCCCCTGCCCCCACCCCCTGTAGCCTCTCCTCCCCTTCCAGAGGGATGGGCTCAATCCCCATGATCGAAAGGCTGGTCTTTGGGTGTGACCCACAGCAACAGGTGGGTGACCATTTTCCTGGCTTCTGTTGTGGGTGTGGTACTCCAGCATCCATGGGCCTTTCCCATTCCTATGTTACATCACTGGGCTGGAGTTTTTGCCTCCTTAGCGCCCCACCCCACTGGCAGTGCCTGGCTGGCTGAACATCTCCTTGTGTGCTTAGTTCTCCTTCAGTGTCTCCTAGGGCACCTAATTTACTAGGGCTTTCCCTGCACCAAGAGTGCCTAGTTCCAGCTTGAGGATCTGCCCCTTCCACCTCTGGGTTCTTCTGGCTGGCCCATTTACTCCTTTCCAGAACTTAATTTGTAAGATATTAATTGCTGGGGCCCAAGTCTGCCCCAATGGTCCACGCCTCTGGCCCATAGCTTGTCAGAACAGGGAAAGGAACCCTCGTCTCCAGCTAATGACAACCACTGGACTAATCTGCCTTTCTGCAGCTGAATACAAGACATGAGTTCTTGTGATTTAATCTGTGATGGCGGCCAGCACAGGGACTAAGGCACAAAAGTCTTGAATGAAAGCCCAATAAGCTACCCAGGTTGCTTCTGTTTTTTTGTTTCCAGCTTGGAAATGGCCAATATCAGCCTTGTTTTGATCTCACACATTCTGAAATGCACACTCCCATTGGGAACGTTTCCCAGGACTCCCTCAGTCCCCTCTTGAATTTAATTCTGGCAAATCCCTGTACCACCACCAAGCCCTGCCCTCTTTCTTCCTCCTTCTCCTGGGTATTTACTAAGGTCTCACTCCCTCTGGGCCTCTGCTGGTATTCTGTCCCTAGTTTCCCTTGGCTGGGCTAACGGCTGCTGCTATACTCCAACCCCTAGCTTCTGATGGGCTACCAGCAATTCCTCATGCCCAAGGGGGTTGCCACACCCTTATCCAATAGCTCACGCAAGTGTGGACTGAGGCTTGTTTAAAACTTGTTTTGTTTGTTAGTAAGCCAGCACGCGCGGAGGGATGGGCTCAGACTCAAAACCCCTTGCCAACAATCCTGCCCAGATTAGCAGGTGGAGCTATCTACTGCTGACTCAGATACAGGTGGGGTTGCCACCTTCTGCAGTTTGATGCCAAGACTCCCATAGACCTAGGGATGCTTATGAAAAAAATATATGGCTCAGGACTGAATTGGTTCTAGTGCCGCCCTGCAACATGTATTTTTCATAAGTGTCCTCTTTTAAAGGGGAGGTATGGTATCCCTACGTAGGCCAAAAGGGAGTCTCAGGGTCAAGCTGCAAAAGGTGGCAACCTTAGGTACAGGCCTCCAGGAGTTCAGAAGGCTAGGACACAGGGCGAAGCAAACCGTGCTAAGCCAGGAGCGCTGCTGCAAGCAGTGGAATGCAAACGGGACAAAGAGTAAGGCCACATTCACACCTGATGGTGGTGCGGTGGGGACACGGATGTGAGTCAAAGACGCAGCAGAGGGAGGAGGGTAATGCTCCCAGTACCGCCAGTGTGAACAGGGTTCCATGGTGATTTACTCGTGAACGATAAGGCTCAAGATCCAGCCCTAGTAAAATCACTGCAGAAATCCATTCACGCCGGCGGTACTTCCGGTATTCCCCTCCTCCCCCCTGCTGCATCTTTGGCTCGCGGCAGTTTCCCCACTGTGCTGCCATCAGGTGTGAATGTGGCCTAACCTGAGTGAGGGTTTGTCTGTCTTATAGTGGATATGGTTGTGGTCAGAGGGTTTGACAGAGCTCAGGCAAGTGTGGCTGGAGGGGTTTTTTTGTTTGTGTTCACTGTGTGTCCAAGGAAAAGGTGGGATGGACTGATTCAGAACCCCTTGCCCATAATCCTGCCCCAATTTGGGGGAGGGGGGGCGGGGGAGAAGAGCTATTTACTGCTGATTCAGAGGCACAAACCTCCAGAAGTTGAGAAGGCTGGCAGCCAGCAAGTGACACACGGGCAAGCAGATGGGGCCAGACAACGGGAGAGTTTGCCATGGGAGGCAGCCTGGAGGGAAGACTCAGTTGGTGTGAAATTAGGCAAGACTCTCTGCTTAATTACACATTCACCTAGTTGTTCTAGATTTTCTTCCAGCAGTAGCTGGAAGAAACTTAAATGCGCAGCCACTGTTCGTTATAAACGGGACTGCTGAAGCCATGATTTTGAGGAAACTGCTTGACCTACCTTTCTGAAAATTTAACCATGGCTGTAGGTTGTGAGGACCATCATATCCACAAAGTTTGGAAAACATCCATTACGAAAATAAAATCTTATAACTGCTTAAACGTTAATTGCTTGTGGTCAAAATTCACACCGTCCTCACGTATTTGAATCATCAATATCTCCTCCCCCTGGATGAGTTGAGGCCCCAAACTTCACAGGCTTTGAGAATTAGATCAATAACAAGTGCTTTTGAAATATGATACTGATTGATGCAGCCAAAACCGAGTTATTAGTGATCAAAAATCAGTTCTGCTGGTTCGCACATGCTCAGTACGTACAGAGTTTTCAGCTTTGTGCTTCACTTATGTCACCAGCTGATCAGTTAAGCACTTGGTGACATCACAAAGGCTTTCTGCTTCAGACAAATGAAGCTCTGAGCAGTCAGCAATAAGTGTACTTCGGTGGGACGATCCTGAGCACAAGGGAAATGGTATTAGGAGGTATGTGTGTATGGGTGGTATGAGGAGCAAGGATTGCTATGGGGAGGGGTTTGGTGGGGGGAGCAGGGGATGCTTTTAGGTGTGTGGAGCAAGGGCTACTGAGGGGTACCTGTCAGCAGCCATATAACTGTAGACACTTGAAGTGTGGTAACTGATTTGGTGGGACAACCCAGAGGACGCACGAGGGAAAAGGTGGTATGAAGAGCAGGGATTGATGATGGGAGGGGTTTGGTTAGGGGACCGAGGTTTGTGCTTCACAGAGCCAGTTGTGGGAACAGTGGATGCTGTTAGGTGTGGGGATCAAGGGGGTGCTTGGAGGAGTGGGGATCGCTGAAGGGAGGGGTTTGGTTGGGGGATACTGAGAGGACAGGTCTGCTGGGCGGAGCAGGGGATGCTGTTAGGTGTGGAGATAAAGTGTTTGCCATCATGTCAAACCCTCTGACCAATGACATACAATGAGAACAAAACTTAAGTCAACAACCATCATAAAAAACTAAACCAACAAGGAAAAAACCACAAGAAATTAACAAAAAACTTACCAGTTTAAAAAAAACACTTAAATGCACAAGACATAAAACCTCCAAAACAGGGAAATTAAAACACAATTACACATACAGCAAAACGCACTTACATAACCATAATATCTACTACCTTACAATCCGTAGCTTCATTACTTAACAAGTAACCATGGCCACTTATCTATTTTTTGCATTTAAAATTATTAACAGACACAAACATACAACAAAGTGCATTTACTGTGCTTGGCAGGGATTACAGTATGTTGGGATGTGTTCCCTATTTGTTCAGTACACGGTATTCAGTTCTACAGGAGTTAATCAAGTACCTTCAGGTGATTGGGAAGTACCTTGGGAAGGGTTATCTGCTCATTCTGTAAATTGTATGCAATTTCAGTACGTATCCAGTTTGTCTCACTACTGAGAT